>OMKI01003099.1:3064-15405 GCA_900302315.1 Phycis blennoides
GGGGGGGGGAAAGAGGAGGGGGGGGGGGGGGGGGGGGGGGGGGGGGGGGGGGGGGGGGGGGGGGGGGACTGACCTGCACTGTCGGACCTGGGGGTAGGTGAGCAGGGAGGACAGCAGGGTCATGATGCTGTTGGTGGAGGCCGTGAGGTCGTCCAGATCCAGCAGGGCGTCCCACAGCGTGTTCACGATGAAGGGCACCTGGGGTTCAGCGGGGGGGGGGGAACAGAGGGAAGTCGTTCAAAGCAGCCAAAACACAAATTACAACAGCGGCAGGGTGGGCAAAACCGGTGCCCCGGGGCCTGACCTTGTGGGGCAGCAGTTGCACCAGGCCGTCCACCACGGGGATGAGGGCCGCGGCGGCCACCGCCCGCACGTCGTCGTCCAGGTCCTGCAGGCCCTCCGTGATGGCAGGCAGCACCCGGGGCAGCAGGACCGGGATCAGGTCCTGGGACAGGGGAACGCAGGCTCAGCACGAGGAGGAAATGCACGCAATAACAATAACTTATTGAAAAGGAAAAGCCGGCACCCCCGTTTAAGCTAGCGTGCTTTCAGTACAATGCCTTCCTTGGCAGCCCTCCACCAAGGAAGTGGTATTGAGTAGTTTGTGTTCAGACTGGTTTAGTGCACTACTGTAGTGTGCAGGCCAGTGACCCTGGGTTTGAGCCTCATCACCGTGAAGACTTGCAGTTAATGTAATTTATGTTCATTAAGGTCATGCTGCTTTTGTTTATGCGCCTTCTTGTTTGTTTCTCGATGCATTCAAGTGTGTTTTTGAGCTTGAATAGGTTGTTTTTTTTCTCACAACATTAATAATTAGATTATTGTAAATAATTAGATCACGGTTGTTAAAGCTTTTACATGGTATGCAGTAATCTGATGTCCCCTAGTTTGTGATTATTATGTATTTTTTTTTAAATAGTTAACTTTATATACTTTATGATTTAGCAAACTGGGTGGTTACTAGGTAACCCCACACGGCCAATAACAGGGAACTCATGTGGGCAATCAGAGTACAACTCCATCTAATCCATGTTACGTGTTTAAGTAGAGATTGGACCAGGATCAATCCATAGCACTAGTAAGTCACCCACTACTTAACTTTTCATATAAAGTGATTTTAGGGTTTTGGTTTTCACTGAAAATGTAATCATGAAATGTTTAATATGGGAGGGATTTATGGGGGGGTACAATTTAAGGGTTCCTTATGATCATCCCAACGTCAGCCGATGAGGAGGCAGGGGGGATGAGTCCCTCCTCCCCTCCCGGCTTCCACTACACACGGTACCTGTCGGACCGCCAGGGCGTACTTGATCCCCAGCAGGCCTCCGTGCCGGACCTCCCACTGGGCCTCCGTCAGGAGCTTCAGCAGGATGTCCACAGTCATGGTGACGCCGCTCTCGGTCATGTGACGCAGGGCCACTCCCAGCGCCTGGGCACACGTCTCCCTCACGGGGGCCACCACCTGGGGGGGTTCAGACGGCAGGCCAAGTTAGTGCGCTCACGTATTTGACAGGTGACGAGGGTGGGGGGGGTTAGATAATTACAAAGCCTTCTCATATTTGGCAGGTGCTAATTCCCCCCCCCCCCCGCCGGGCAGAGATGCTCACCTCGTCAGACACAAAGTCCCCGAAGCGGTCCAGGGCGAAGATGCAGAGCAGTCGGATCACAAGGTCGTCCAGCCACTCCTGGTGCTGACGCGTCATCTACAAATGCCACACAAACGGCATTGACTCGTCGCGCGGCGTGATACGAGGGCGAGGGACAAAAACGACCACAAAAAACTGAAAAGTGCCGCGTAAAAGGTTGCCGCACCTGCTCCGCGGTGCTGCCCACCAGCTTGCCTCCGCCGCGGCCGTGGAACTTGAGGATTTCTCTAAGACCCGTGCCGGCGCCGTGTCGAACCTGTAACCAAACAGCGCGGTGATGCGTCGGTCACGCCTGAGCCGCCCCCCTTTCCAGTGTCGAGAAGCAACGGGTTTGAGTCGCACCTCGGCCGGCCACTTTCGACCGGACGATGACCTCGGTTTTGAATTGCATTCAAATGAGATTCTAAAAGAATGAAACCTGTTCGCCCGTGACCACCACAACTTTGAATAAGGTGCCAAGTACTTTGTGCAAAACGCTTTCCCTTTTTGCATTGCATAATTGAAAAGGCTCTGCGATTGGTTTGGGGAATTCATCTTGGCTGTTAATCAAATGCACGCATGCGGTGCCATCTCCACCAGAGGAGTGTGAATTAAACAATGGAGCAGAAAGGGAGATTTTTTTTTTTTTTTTTTAGAAGCTATAGTGTTAAACTGTTAAACTGAACGGCATAAACCTTCCAGTGGGTGAGGTTGTTTACCTCCCAGGAGGGGTTGAAGAGGTCGTTGCAGAGTTCCTCACAGAAGCTTTCCAGGGGCCACTCCTGTGTCTGTGAGCAAAGACAAATGAGTACACATTCAAGACTCCCCTCTCCGCTGGAAGCTATACTTGCACCGCCGCCCCGAGGTTTGATTTACTCAAGGGTAACATGCCAGAGGGGATTCGTCCAAGTCAGTGCAGAAGGCGTCCTTTACCTCCTCAAGGCTGCTGGAGGTATCCCGGACGTTGTCAATTAGGACTTTGACGTCTGATGCCGATTGGTCGATGACCACATTAGAGGTTTTTCTTCGCTTCTCCTCAGGTTCGCCCTCAATGCTGTCGTTGCTACGAGAGGAGGATATTTGTTCATTCTTTTGGCAAGTCAATGCCATAGCCTATTGTGTGACACGCTAAGAAGACGCTAAGAAGAAAAACAATAAGACACTGCAAAAAGATGGCGCACTGCTCCACGGAAGTCAAACATACCTTTTCTCATTTGGATCCATGTCTCTGGATCGTTGCTTTGCTACTAGCTTTGCTATCCTCTTAGCCTTATTCCGCTGTCGATTGCTCATGCCTGGCCTGAATTCGGAGTCAATCAACTCTGCTGCCTGCATGGGCTGAGAACGCAAACATGGGGTACATTTCAGTCAACTTTAATAGGTTTACTGAACAACTGGTTATTTCAAAGTACAGTGTGTTCCAAACATATTACATGCAATAGGCCATTACAAACGGGATCATTCTTAGAATCTCGGACACCATCACAAAGTTTGTAATCCTAACAGATCTGCATGACCATGAAAAACATGCAGCAACACCTCGGCTCTCAGGAGCACTGATAACCAGTGTGAACCCAACAGGATTCACTGCTCAGTGCTGCAAATGCCATGTTGGTTTTCCTCACAAATAAAACTTTTAAACACCAGTACACTGTGCATGAATGTCCCTCCTACACCTGCACCATTTTTTTTTTAAGTTGTAGTTACAATGGGCCCCGACAGTGTAGAACCACAGACGGTGCAGCTGAAATGCAAGCATGCAAATACCTAGTGTGCACGCAAAGTGGTCAGATGCATCGTGTTTGTGCACAAACCAACACGCCCCTTGAAAAACAGGCTCCTTTCCTTTTGCCTTCCCGTCAACCAGGGTGTGAGTACGAGTACAGTAACCCCTGCTTGGCTCTTCAGAGCTAGTTTCACACTACCAGATTAATTAGCCTGTGAATTCCGCCTCAATATCAGCCTACCGAGGAGCACTGAACTGCTGACAAAAGTACTGACAGCAGCGGCTTCCAAGATAGACCTTTTTTTCCCACCGTATCCATGAGTATTTTGGGACTTCCTGGCTTATTTCAGAGCGTGGACCACCAGTGAAAATCACCAGGTGAAAAAGCTAAATATAATCTTTGCAAAACAAAACTAAAGTATTTCTAACCACGTGAAGAAGTTCAGCACAAGATCTATTTCAGACCTAGTGGTCTGCCGTGGACACTTCCTGGCTGTGAGTGCATTTCAGTTCTAGCCCCAGCAGGTGACTCACAGCGTGGTTGTAGGAGCTGGATCCAGCAGCTGTCCTGGCTTGGGGCTGAGCGTAGTCCAGGTCCTCGTCGTTGAACAGCTCCTGCGTGTCCATGCCGATGGCCGCGCCCATGTCCAGGCCCAGCTTCCTCTGGAGGAGCTTCCGCTGGCGTGCCAGACGCTCCTTAGGGTCCACTTCCCCTGAGGGGACAAGGAGGCAGGAGTCAAGAGTGCGGAGAGCCAGGGCCCAGAAACGCCAACACAGGCCATGGTGAGTGGTAGTAGGGATATGAAACAAAAAAAAAGTTTCAAAAAAAGTGAAACACAAGGTTAGAACTCGTCTGCCATCAGACTTATGGAACTGAAACTACATTCAGATTCTGTGACACAGAGGTAAACAACTTCATTGCGCATGCAATCGAATGTCATCAAGTGCTTTCGCTTTCTGAAGCCAACTGCATAGTAAATGTACTCGGCCGAATGGGTTATTACTGTGAGGGGGGGCAATCTTACCGGACTTGTCATCCTGAAGCTCAAACTCAGCCCCTGCAGACCCGAGCAGAGACGCCCCGTGTTTCAGAAGACGCGAGATGTCAAAGTGGTAGAAACTCAGCCGGTCACATGAGGACTCTTCAGGAGACAGCTCTTCACAACACTCTGCGAGAGGCAAACAAAGCGGGGTAGCTAAATAAAGCACAATGTAGGCAACATACAAATGGGTTAATTAAGGCTTTGTCAGCATCCACTGCAGTGGAGGCAGGTTTTGGTCGTAGTCAAGAAGGTGACACACATGCTCTAGTTGTCAAATGGTAACTAGTGACCACATTGCTTCAGCTTCACACGTGTTTTACACAGTAAACATGAATCAGGAATGACCAGGGCCACACCTGATTGCCAAATTGTTGTCAAAGTACTGAGGTATACATTATTCAAATAAAACAGGGTAGTAATTGGTGTTAAACTGCCTTTATAAGCCCAATTAAGAATTGAAGAAACCATCTGATCAATGCCATACAAGGAATACTACATTCATATATACAGACAAAGAATCTGAAAGCAAAATAATGCAATTTCCAACACTTATTTTTCAAGATCACACACTTGTTCATTGATTATGGTCACAGCGCTATACATGATGACAGTTTGGTGCAAAGTGTCATAAATTCTACCCAAACACTCAACCTCAAAGAATGCTGGAGGAAATGGTAACCATGGCAACTTCCATCATCCACAGAAAGAATTGTGAATTCAACGCAAAATGCTTTTACCAATCTGCAAAACATCATAGCTTCAAAACAATCCCAACCCAAAACGATATCGGAGGTGTGCATGGGAAGTGTATTACATTGAGGTGGCAAAGGTTTGGTGGTAAAGGGGCATTTAGCAGGCGCTTTTGTCCAAAGCGACTTACAATCAGTACATTTGTGGGGTTCGACATGTGGACAGTTGGAGGAGAGGGATCAAGGGGATCGAACCGCCGGCCCTATGGTTAGTGGACGACACGCTCTGTCCACCCGCTCTACCTACTGAGCTACTGCCGCCCCAGGTGCTGTGATTGACCGGACTATGCTCAACTGGCTTACCTTTTTTAGGCTTAGGGGCCGGGTCCCATTCTGGGATGTTCTTCACCACAGCTTCCACTGCCTGCCCTGCTGCAATGCGTGTGTCCCAGTTGGGGCTCCTCAAATAGTTCAAAACCTGAAAAAGAAAAAGAAAAAAGTTTAGTTACACTTGTGTTCGCCATGTATTTTATAGTACTCATTACATGCTTCTAATGGGCGAGTTGCTAAAATGAAACCAGCAATAGAGAAACACTGCCTTGCTATCCACAGCACAACAGTTGGGGGCGATTTGCATGCTGCGTTGATGTGCTGAATATGTGTAGTTTGTGCATTTGTGCAGCCTCTCTTTTGTCAAAGAACAGCAATGAAGCAGTGTTGAACTAAAACTAACAGGGTGGGTCAGCCGTCAATGGTGACAATGGTAGATAGCATCTCGCGGAATGGTCGTGTCCAGGCACATGCATCCCACTCCACAGACCTTTGATAGGAGATTGTTGAGCTCATGTGGGTGGAGTTTGACCACATCTCCAAGCTGCTGGGCCGCTGCTTTCCTGGTTACTGGAGTTGTCCCGGTGTCCAGCAGGATGAATAAGCGGTCAAGTCTAGAAACAAGAGTATCAGAAGTCATGTTATATGTTAGTTCCATTATTTTGTTAGCACAGTGTTGATGGATTCAGGTGTTGAGGAAGATTGCTTTGAGTAAATTACTACAATTACATCATACAGACAGACAGAAGTACTTTAATAATCTCTGAGGGTAATTGCAGCAGCATTAGCATGCCATTAAATATATACATACATAAATATTTGCATTCAACACAAGACACAATTACAAAAACCCATGGTTTTTGTGAATACCTTACTATTGGGGCAAGTTATTCTACAAGTTATACACTCACTAGGGTCCTTAACAGACTAATGAATGGAGAGGAGCTTAAGTTAAAACTAGTGGCCCAAGTTTCTACTCAACCCACCAATACACTTTCAACAAGCCCAACAAATAAACTGGGAAGGGAATTAATGTCAAACACATTTTCACTTTCTCGTTCGTTTCTTGTTGTCCGTTTAAATACATTCAGAGCGAATAGACAGGGCAGGCATCCCCACAGCCACTTCATCACCTCCAAAAGACAACACTAATTTGCATCCCAACATGCAAGTATATATATGGTGATCAGACAAGCAGCAGGCTCGTTTAATATGGACAGAAAACAAATGTTAGACAACAAGTGCTAAATAATGGAGAAAGAAATGGATTTCCCAATGTTGTACCACTAGCAGGTGGCCATGAGTTAAAAGTACAGAAATTTGTTCCACGTTGTTCACTGTGTTGATCTATAAGACGTGCAGTCCAGAGGGACAATCATTTAACAGATACGGCCTTTAAAAACTGTGATCTGAGTCAATGAGAGACTTTATGACACACAGGGAGTTAGCAGGCCGTAGTCCGCCCGGCCTGCCCATCCTCAGCCCAATCCGAAGCTAACCGGCAATGGCTAGTCAGCTAGGCTAGTTAGCCAAGTTAGCAACACGAGCACAATACCCAGTCAACCAAGTATCAAGTTATCTTACCTCGATACGGCCATGGTCAGATAGTGTAGCTACCGCCTCTCAGGTGCGACATCCAAGAGCTTAGCAGAACTTTGGACCGGGTCTTGTGCAGTGTGTGTGGTCTGGGCTACTTGGTGAAGTGACACGCTAGCTGTAGCCAACACGGGCTGTGCTCCTCCGACACCTGAACCGTGCATCTACTTCAGTAGCGTTTCATGGCTTCAAACGTGTCCCCCTCGTTTCTTCCGATATCTTCTTTCACACAATATCGACAAATACTATACACATACCAAACGATAGCTGGGGTTAACCTTCAGAAATACTAGCGGATAGATACTTTAACCTAATAAGATGTAAAGAGTAATTTTGTCGCACGCTGAAGGAAACCCCGAAGACTGTTTTTATATGAGGAGCCATCTTGCATTTATTACTTCTTCCATAGCAGGCAGAAGCTGATTGGATGCGGGCTGTGAGGACAGCCAATCAAAAAGCAACGCCGGAGTAACAGAAATGAATATTTAGCCTCGCTGCCTCTTTTTTACTTGTTTGTATTTCGTTTTGAACCAAGGACATTAAAACAACAGAGCGGCCGTTTAAAGATGACCAAGTGAATCAAGTGCGCAGAGCAACCAACGGTTTTATGATTGATTGATGATTCATGTTACCCGTCATTTCCATTACATTTGAGATTGTATGACAAAAGGACTATTGTCTACCATTGACTACTTTCTATCTAATTGTGGGGGATTTGCAGACACGTAGTGATAGCTAGATTAATTCAGTCCTGGTCAAGATGGCGAGCGAAAAGAAAACAACTCAAAACACGTGTGACGAGGAGCAAGATCCCCAGAAGACACGTAATACTGAACCTTCAGCATAATTGCATAATTTAAAATGCAATTAGGTTGTTAATCTGTTGTTGGATGAAAGTGGGTCTTGTTTATTTAAACAGAGTTCATGAAACCTCCCAGTAGTTGCAGCAGCAGAAAAGAAAGAGTTCTCCATAGACGACTGGAGGAAAAGGTAACGGCCTGTAACAGTGTAGCAGCGGTAAAGATGGGCTCTAAATACCTTGGTCAAATAAGTTCATACCAAGTCCTCTGAAGTCCGACAGCCTCGATGTTCTTTGAAATTCCATTCCTGGTGATGGACTGTGGCTGTCATTTCCCGCCTGTAATGCTCTTTAAAGTGTGATTATGCATTATATATTATGTTGCAAATTATAGCATTTTCAGATGTCAAGGACTGCGGGGGATAAATCATTGGAGTTCTTCTGTCAGACATTTGATGAGTTGGAAAAAGAAAATGAACATCTAAACAATGAGGCACGAGAGGATTCATCATCTTTCTGCACGCAATGTGAATTTTTTAGATGCATCATCATCTATTATATACATTAATGTACAGTATATATTTTATTTTTTCTTGACAGAGTGAAAATTGCACTGTAATTAATATTGAGGAGAGCGCCACTGACCCTCTCATCCCTGGAGAAATTGTCCAAAGCCGACGACAGCAAAGCCATGTTTCCGTGCCAAGGCTTTCAGCTGGTAGGCCTAAGGCAAACGTTACGGTTGATATACAGCCTGGATGTTGTAGGACGTGCTACCAGAAAAGCTACCATAAATGTTTAGTATATTTGTATGTATTTAAATCTTCTAAGCATATTGACTATTAAATACTTTTTATTTTTTTTTACAGTGCCCCAAGAACGGCTCACACAAGCCAATCTGAAGCTGCGCTACGTAGAAGATGAAGGACTTTATGTGCAGGACAGGCCTCAGGTTCCATGGTGGATCATCAACAAAATGTCCAACCGACTCATAGAACAAGACAAGGTCAAACACTCTAATAAAACCCATTTTATTAAAAGTACATTGCATCCCTAGACTATAATGAACCAAGAGTTGGTCATGACATATTACTTGAAAAATGTTTAATAAAAAAAAGACTAGCAGCCAGGCGGTCATTTCTGGTTTCTGGTTATAAAACATGATTATGCAATATCTAAAATAAGCACAGTGCAGAGTACTCTGCAATATTCTGAATACAGAGCATCTGAGTCAATCATGGTAATCTCTCAAAACCATTACATTGAAAATGGTTTCAGAGTAGTGTGATCCATTTTTTGTAAGGTAATCAAAAACCAAATAATAGAGGATAGGTGTGGAGCCCCATGCTTACTGTTTATCATGGTGAAGTATTTTGTCCTGTTAAGGTGAAAAACGTATATGTATGTATGTAAGTATGTGAATGAATGAGCCTGACTCTGGTTGTTATAGGGAGAGCATTGGTTTGACCAGAGTGGCTGCCTGAACTCTCTGCCTGACCCGGTGCTGGGGAGCTGCTGCCTTAAAGCAAAGCACCCTCCTGCTGGTCACTGTCCTGGCCTCAGCACTGTGTACACGCAGGTTAGGAGCTTCATCGGGAAGTGTGCCTTCTGACACCAAGCACCGTCTTCTTCGTTGTTTATAGCTATTTCCAATAATGGAACAGAGGGAGTTATTGTTTCTTAAGTTAGTGGCACTTGATATTAATAGAGTGCATATATAAATATATAAGCTATGTAAACTGTGTAATCAAACAATGTATTACTTAGTAGTGTATACATCATGGATTCACACATTTATGTCCAACCACAATATCATTTTGATAATAAAAATGTGACATTGTCATGTTAACCTACTGGCAACCAAAATTGTGTGTCCTTACCTCCACACAGCCTTCCACAATGGCCCCAAACACGTCCAGTCAATGTGATGCAGCAATGTGGCAGCTTGACCTGAACCTGGCTGGGCTCACATTCACACATCACCCCCTTTTCAGGAGAGAACATGTGTTGGCACAGAACCTGTTTGAGCTCTGTGAAGTCCACCAGAGCAACCGCCAAACGCCAGATGCCACTACTGCTCTGCAGCATGGGGTATTGTGTAACATGTTACATCTGCGCACTTGCTTGTGCAAACAATTACGGACAATTGAATGCATTTTACAACACATGAGAAATGTGCCATGCGATATTAGCTAAAGGTATTGGAGAAATTGGAAAGTGGCGAACACGATTGGTTCTTGGCAAAAAACCATTTGGGAATGAAACAAGAGATAAGGTACGTTTGTTTACATTTCGATTTGCAAGGGGGGGAAATTTGTTATGGATTTATTTAGTCCAACTGCTTGTGTGGATACATATATATATATATATATATATATAAAAATGTTATTGTAATTTATTTTTTGAAACAGACTGTCTGTTGAAGTACATGTACTGTATAATCGGTGGATGACGATTAAAAAACTCTGAGTGGAAAATGCGTTCACAAGCACAACTGTCAAGTTGCAGCTGCACAGGTGCAAGTCCTCGCTTTACATACTGTTGCCGCCGATCCCCTTTGGTCATCCAAATATTTGAGTTCTTAACTCTCTCACTCCCTTCTGCACAGACGCAAAGGCAGGAGCGTGAACAAATTAGCAACCCTTAGTGGAAAACCAGAGATTTGCCCGTAACACACTGCAGCTGATGGCATTTTCAGGCGACCATTAATGCGTTTCAATGAGTTCCTGAACTCGTTGGATGAGGAGGCCGCTTCAGGCCCTGTGGAGCAATTGAAGAATTAGGCCAATCCAGCCATCTTGTCTTGTGATCTGATCCCTGTTCTCTCCAGAAGCGGAGTTGTCACCCCGACACTGAGCTGTCCCCCGTATGTCCAGCAATAAGAAAACAACATCGGCCATTCCTTTAGTCATGGCAGGAATCCAACCCAGGACCTGAAATTCTATTTGCTTCATTGCTTTTGGCTTTTTAATGACAAACAGAGAAGGACATTTTAGTTGCAGCACCGCAAGATAACTGTGAACATATTATTCTACAATGGGAAGCCGTTACACTTGTCAGATTCAGCGTCTTTGGACAGTGACTTCATTGTCACCATCCAGCAGATCTTTCACATACGCATAGAGCACCGCTCAGACAACATAATGCTGCAGGTGTGTGCACACTAAGCACAGTTGTCAGGTTTCTGTGTAGAGCCCTTCCTACTGAGTCCCCCCAGCATTGATGCATGTGTGTGTGTATATTGCTTAAGAAGGGGATTACTGTCACACTTCTTGAATTTTCAGATTTGTGAGACAGGATGAAACGGCGCTGAGTTGGCCACGGTGTATTTGCCAATCCCAGACAGAAATGTGCTGTCTAGCTGCACTTCCCTCTTGGAAACAGAGTTCATAAACAAACAAGTAGTCCAGCCTTACCATGAGGGGGCTGGGACCAGTGAGTAACAGCAATGACCGTCTATTATACTTAGCGAAGGAAGCAAAGGCTAGTTGTAAATTTCCAGTTTCTCTTGTTTTTAATCATTAGATGACAAGCAGCCATCACATCGACTGACCTCTGGTAGCCTCATCTAGGGTCTCTCTTGGGCTGTTGATAATTCAGGCATCCTCATGGCACCCAAAACCATGAAAGTTAATCTTACCAAGTGAGTACAAACACATTTGTAATATAATCTCTTTGTTATGTAATAAAATAGTTCATAGTTCATATACAGTAAGCATGTGATGGGCCCCTCAGATGGGCATGTTGTCATGGTGACATTCATAGCCAATGTGTTGGTTATCTTGTGTTATCTTGGGTTATGTTATGTGCTTTATAACTGTGTAATCAAAGACATCCATACTTCGATTCCATGAATTGATCCAGATGTATGTATAAATGTCTACACAGATTTACCATCCAATTGGATTTATTTTATTCAGTGTTTATATTTATATCCAGTTCCCATGCTTGCGGCGTGTTGAATAGCCTGACAAATGAAAAGTTACCAGGCAGGCTCAAGGGCGTAAACTACGATCCCAACCACCCAGCAAACACAGCAATCCAAGGGCTCCTGGGTGTGAGTGTGGCTCCTGACATTTACCAACAATCGGCCACATAGTGTTTTCCCACGTGGGCTTTGTCTCCTGGTCATTCAGGGCTGCATCCCCTTGCTGGCTCCGCAAATATCCAACACGTATAACAGGAAACCATGTGGGAGCACCAGATACTACGTGCGCCACGCTATATTTGTTTGGAGTGCAGGAAGCTCGCGAGCGGAGAGGAGAGGGAGGAATGGGATGCTTTCGCCGGTGCGCCTGCGAGGAGGGGTCTGACCTCGCCGCTGAGCAGGACCTCGACAGGGTCCCGGTGGTTTGCGCTCCTGAAGGCCAGGAGCTGTCGCACCGCTCCGCCCAAGGCTGTCCCGCTGCACGACAGTGAAATCAAAGACTCCGCATTTGCTGTAACAGTGCTTTTTAAGACTTGCTCGTTTTTTTTTTTTGGGGGGGGGGGGGGGGGGGTTTTCCCCCCCTTTTTTTTCCTTTTTTTTTGGGG
>OMKI01003103.1:2053-12533 GCA_900302315.1 Phycis blennoides
ATGCCTACATGACGTTTAAGTCATGTGTAATATAAGAGGTAAAAGTATGGGATTAGGCATATGATTTAACAGTGGGTAAGGTGAACGTCACACACAATCGGTTCTTCCTCCTGCCATTTATGTTGCAATCTAGCAGCTTTCATTTACAGATGACAACCGACATGTACTGTGCACGTTTTAATAAAAACTCCATCTTGACAGGCAATTCTTGTACAATCCAGTGTTTGAGTAACCGAGTAGCCTACTATTGACTCAGGGCGTGTTTGAAGGCCGATGGACGAACACAATTAAACGTTCAGGTAGCGAACATATGTTCTATATCATTGTATTCCGTTCATTTGTGTCTCTTCTGTGTTGGGAGGTTACAGGTGTCATTTTTAGTAAGGTATGAGTGTGTGAACTGGACTTAAGATAAGGAGAGCCTGCACTTCCAACTATTATTTTGGACTTTGCTCTTGCAGAAAAGTCTTACGGAAAAAAGCAACGAATGAGTGAATTGTGCCTTCACCTTGGAAGACGACTGAAATTGGCACCGAGACGGAAAATGTATCAATCTCTGTGGAGATTGGGGAACTTGAATGAAAAACACCAAAGTAGCCCTACAGACACCGTGACTTAACAATAATCAAGGATATCTAGATAGTCTTTATTAGGAGAAAGGAGAAATTCACAGGTGACTAGCAGTGCAGTGGGAAAAAAAAAGAGTACGAAAGACAAAAAACAATAGTAGCCTATATATAATAATATATCTTATAATGTACGCTGCTAAAACGCATACATGAAGCTAGTTTTTCACGCCAGCCTTACCTTGGTCTGACAACTTCGCGATGACATTGATTTGCTCCAGATCTTCTGACGCCATTGTATCAGAATGCGCCTTTTACTTCTATAGAGCACGTGACCAGCACCTGTAGTGTCGAGCAGGTAGTCACACACACGCACACGCTTTATGATCCCTGTCCCACGCCCACGGCGTAGGCACGCACTGGTTAACAGGTGTTAAGAGTGTACAGTTTGGCCCAGTCTTGTAGGAACGACACAAAGGCGGCAGTTTGGAATATAATTTAATTAATCCGATGACAGGTTAGCGCACAAATAAACAGCGGTTGACAACATTCAATTGATTTCTTCAAACACAAACGGGAATGTTTATCATATATATATATATACTTTTTTTTCTTCTTTTTTTTTTACAATATCAATCACTCAAAACAACAAAACATAGTGTAAACATCCACGGTTTTTAAGATCAGGGAAGATGCAGTGTAGACAAGACGAGGGAAGAAACTGCGATTCTTCTGTAATTCTGGAGCTTGTGATCTGAACTTGGCCCAACTAGTCCAGCCTTCAGCTGTGCACAACCAACCTCTGATCCTCATCCTACCCACATCTGATTAAATCACCGGCGTACGTCTCATCTACCACTTCATGCATAATACTCTTCACAAAACGCACAGTCTAGCAGTACCTTGCAACCAGTGAAATGTGAGGAGAATGTCGTCGGCAAACAAACCCAACCTTTACATTGGGAGAAACATACATACAGACTGAAAATAAACAACCAAAAAGAAAAAGTCTTATCCAGCACAAACCCAAATAAATAACAAGGACTAATGTGGGATTCTGGTGGTGTGGTTTGAAAAAAATAAAAATGACGCTTGTTTGCAATAAAAATGTAGATATCACAATCACAGCTACTTTCTATACAAGACTGCTGAACATGTACATACCACACTACAGCTACACTAAAGGGGGGTGGGGGGGGGGGGGGGGGGGGGGGGGGGGCGTTGCCCTGTTTAATCAAGGGTGTCTTAAGGGTGGGGAGGGTGTAGAGGAAGATTGATGGAGCTGGGTTGGGGGCGTTATGACAACCTCAGGGGAGGAATAGTTGGGATGCTGGGGGGGAGAGACAACAAGAGAGAGCGAGAGAGAGAGAGAGAGAGAGAGAGAGAGAGAGAGAGGGAGAGAGACAAAGGGGAGAGAGGACGAGAGGGGGGGGGGGGGGGGGGGGGGGGGGGGGGGGGGGGGGGGAGAGAAGGGGGGGGGGGGGGGGGGGGGGGGGGGGGGGGGGGGGGGGGGGGGGGGGGGGGGGGGGGGGGGGGGGGGGGGGGCGGCCCTCAGTGGCGTGCGGCGGACTCCCTGGGGTAGAACTCGGCGAGGGTGCTCTGGGGGATCCTCTTCAGCATCTCCTTGGGGAAGATACGCAGCAGCTGCCAGCCGATGTCCAGCGTCTCGTACACTGTCCGGTTGTCATAAGGGCCTAGAGGGGGACGGACAGACAGAGGACACGGGGTCAGACACCATTGTGGTGACCGTACGAAAAAACAGCCTAGCCTTCACAGGCACCGCGTCAGAGAAGGTGACTTAAGAGACGATCAACCTCACGATTTAATTTAATGATATCGCAAAGTCATTGTTTTTTTTTATAATTTCATCAAAGACGGCAAATCGACGATGCCCAGGATATTTTCACCCAACTTGAAGTGAGAAAGGAAAAAACGGTAACGAGTCCATCAAAAAAAATTAATTCATAATTGCCGTAATTATACCGTCAGCGACAGTGCTTACAATTTTTCAGTTATCAATTATGCAAAGCATAATTCAAATAATACCAACACTCGATACAGAGGCAAGCACAGCGGTGAGCCCGAGTCTAAAAATAAACCTCTGGTGGTCAGTCGAGGTGAGTGTGTCAATGCTCATTGACAGCCAACACTTGTGCGGTAATGGTGTAAAAAGCTTGCTCCATCGCCAGCGCCGGGCGTGCTAACAACATCCAGCACACCCGTGCGTCGCACGAGCCATCACCACTGGTCCATTTTCACCTCCTCTGTTACGTTTCGCGTCCCCGCGTTCGGTTCCCTCAAGGACACTGTGGTGAGCGGACCGACTGGATGCGCATGTCCCCAGCTTGAGATCAAGGGCTCACTTGGGGGGTCAACTGATGTATTGGAGTCTCGGGATATTGCCGATTTATAATATAGCTATTTGATGGTACACTTTAGAAAAAAATGCTACCTGGGACATTGCTAGCACGGGCCAATATTGCTTGGTTTAAAACATTAAAAATGTGTTTGCGGAAGAAGATGAGCCGAATTCTTGAAGAAGTGGGACCACAAAAAAACGCCGGCTCTAAAAACAGGGCAGAGAAGCAGGGAACCACTGAAACAGATGCTAGGTTTCCTCAGACACGGATTCGTCTGCTCTCACCCTGAGCGATGAAGTTCTTCTCGAACTTCTGCAGGAACTCGAGGTAGAGGAGGTCGTCGGGGGTCAGGGCCTCCTCTCCGACCACAGCCTTCATGGCCTGGACGTCCTTCCCGATGGCATAGCAGGCATACTGCGTGGAGAGAAGGTATGGGTTGAACAGTAAGTAGTAAGTAACAGTAAGTAACAGTAAGAGATCCATGCCGCAGCTGCACCACGACGTATATGCGGCAGTATAGGCGGGTAGAGCTCTGATCCCCCCACCTCCAACTTCCCACATGTCGAACCCCACAAATGTACTGATTGCAAGTCGCTTTGGACAAAAGCGTCTGCTAAATGCCCCTTGACGACATTGCTAGCTGAATGAAAAAACGGGTAAATGACTTGGAAGTCCATTTCTATATTTAGAATGTCATTAAAAAAATATATAAAAATAAAAAATAAAAAACAGATTTGTTGGAATGAGTTGTAACTGTAAATATATATAACAAAAATAAAATGACAAAAACGTAAATACAATCTGAAAATAAATAAGAACGACAAAAATCTGGAAATAAGACAATGAGACGATGCCGTCGCAGGTTTACCAGCTGGTTGGAGACATCGGCATGGTCCTTGCGGGTCATGCCTTCACCAATAGCAGACTTCATCAGACGGGAGAGGGACGGCAACACGTTGATGGGGGGGTAGATCTGAACAAAGACAACAAGATGGTTAGACACCATCTACATGCATGTGAAAACACTCGCAAGCAGCGCCACAGGAGAGGTTTGAGCTTGAATGGTTTGTCTACATCATGATCACGTCACCAGTCGTCCACCCATGTTTTTCAGATTTGTCCTCCCTTGATCCAATACAGACCACCTCTTCATGAAACAGTGCTAAAGCTTGTCAGAGCAATGTCAGAGCTAATAGTTATCATTCAGACTCACAATTACAGTCTGAAAAGGTCTGCTTTTCCCCACGTTTATTAAGAGGATAATAATGGATGACTAAACCCTAAAGTGCAGCCGTAATCACAAAACTTTAATTCACACTTCATTTACACTTGCAACGACTGGTCACTCGTCCAGAGAACACCGACGACAATCTTAGATAAAAGTGGCGGCTAAAGGTTTGTAAAATGCTGGTGTGATAACAATGAACGACTTCTAGAAGGTTACCTGTCTGTTGTGGAGCTGTCTGTCCACATACACTTGTCCCTCAGTGATGTAACCAGTCAAGTCAGGAATGGGATGGGTTATGTCTGAGGGCACAGAGATTGTAAAGTTAGGATTCTGTTCCCTCAAACCAGTCAGCCACTCATCCACGGTGCACTCAACTACCATGGTGCACTCAACCACCATGATATACTCAACCACCATGGTACACTCACATCCATGGTACACTCACATCCATGGTACACTCCCATCCATGGTACACTCAAATCCATGGTACACTCAACCACCACGGTACACTCCATAGCACAATATTATCAAATCATGGTGCAGTCATGTCAATAACGCACTCCATACCATTACAGATCCAACCTCCACAGTGCATTAACAACCATGGCGCAATATTAACCGACATGGTACAAATGCATGGTAACGGTACATTTTCAACCATGGATGTGACTTGCCAATGACACCAATTCACATCCACGGTCACCCATGGTTCATTCACATCCAAGCGGCTACATCCCTACCGTCGTTTGGCATGGTGAGGATGGGGATCTGGGTGATGGAGCCGTTCCTGCCCTCCACCCTGCCGGCACGCTCGTAGATGGTGGCCAGATCTGTGTACATGTATCCAGGGAAGCCACGACGGCCAGGCACCTCCTCTCTGGCTGCAGACACCTGGGGAACAGAGGTGGTGGTGGTGGTTGAGTATACACACCAGGGGATGAAGTGGCCTTGCTGATGGTGGACACCATCAATTCACCCACTTCCTGGACGGCATTCACAGGATCGCAGACCAAGGGGGGTCTCGGTTACAAAGTTAGGTTAGGACTTCATCACTTCATGATGGAGGCAACATTCACCACCAACAGGTGTTACTGTCGTTTGAGTGAACACAGAGGTGCCATGTGAATCTAGTCAAATGCATTCAGTCATGGGGAGAGAGAAAAAGTTGTCCTTGGTTTAAAGGATTTGGCTTTGGAGACTTTAATTTGGAGACTTTAATTGCTGAAATTGTCTATGTCAAGATATAAATCAGCCAAGTGTTTTGTTCAACACAATTGGCAAGCCATTAACATCCATTCTTTTCCAAAATGAGTGATTAGCAGCTCCCATAGCTGTATCATTGATTTGTCCAACACAAGTCAGTGTCTGCCCTGGCTAGGTACTTTTCTATAGTGCCCACAAACAAAAGAAATGTCATCAATTTCCATTCTGTGAGTCTGTCTGTCTCCATCCCTCCCCATGGTCATGGTAGACACTGGGAGAAGAGAGACATTCTTTCAGATACAAAAACCCACAAGTATTCCAAGCCATTCAATGTATAGTCCCTACAATATTAATGTAAAAAATAAATGTTCTTTGGGTTCTATGAATCCAACATGTGGGAGGTCATTCTCAAACGAGCATCTCAAAGGCTTCCTCCATTGCTGACCAATGTTGGGAAGTTTTATCTAGTTAGAAAAAAAACATGGGGGTGTATTTTTGCGATATTGGTAGGAAGATGTAAGATGCAACAGTTTAGTGAAAAGAAATACATTTTCAGAATTACAATGTTTACACTGCATTTGTGAGGAATTGTATGAGTCACAACAGTCCAGTGGACTGAGAACTTGAGCTACAGCTACACGCTCCCATCATTCCTTTCCCGTAGATGAGGGTTGCTAGCATGCCATCGGCACAGATATATCCGAAGGTGTCCACGTGGAAAGATGTCCCGTTTCACGTGTTTCAAAAGAAAACAGGTTACAAATGCAATTCATCAGAGTGGATTGTGTATGCTATTTATTTTTTACAGTGTATGCCTAGATGTATGTATGTATATTTATGTATATTTTTTACATATTTTTATATTTTAGATTTATATTTCACTGTTATATACTTCTATACTGTTTTTCTTTTCCCTTTACCATTTTATCATTCAACTGGAGTATTTGTAACAAAAGCAATTTCCCTCAGGGATTATTAAAGTATTTCTGTCTGTCTTGTCTGTCTGTGTCTGGATGCTTTCTGATCTGCAAAATTTCCCTCAATAAACAGGGTCCCAGGTAAACATATTCATTAATTTATAAAAAACCAACCACCACATCTCTCGTAAAGAAAAGGTAAATGCCCCCTTACGTCAATAACTGGTGGTTTATTCGCTAGCTTGCATTTACCTACGAACTAGCACTTTCCTTTAACTCAATACTAGTCTCTACATTGGAATACCAGCCCACTGCTTTACTTCGGAGACATACGTAGACTGTGCCAAACTGGCAGCACACCAAATCAATGGGAAATAAATACCTTTATAGAATCATGGTTTGTTCCATTGTGACAAGACATTCTGGTGGCATGCATGATAATAATAATAATAAGAAGAGAATATTAACGGATAATAAACCTCAGCGGGCCTACCTCTCGGAGGGCCTCAGCGTAGGAGCTCATGTCAGTGAGGATGACCAGGACGTGCTTCTCACACTGGTAGGCCAGATACTCGGCCGTGGTCAGCGCCAGGCGCGGGGTAATGATGCGTTCAATGCTGATTAGCGGAGAAGACATTCCGTTAAAAGGGAGACCGGGCGCAGTCGTTGATTAAAGAATGACAAGAATTCACTTCAGAGTGTGCTGTGGTGTGCTGGTGCAGAAATGCAGGACACGAATTTTCCAATAATAATCATGCCGGTAAAAAAAAAGAAAAGAAAAGAAAGAAAGATGGATTAAACACTCAACCTCTAAAACCAATTGAAGGGGAGCTTATGCACCGCCCTTCTCCCAAAATATCCTACGTATTTTGGGGGATTCACTGATACTGGAGTTTCACCTTTTAACCCAAGTGTGAAATAGTGTAGCGAAAGGCAGTTCCCGGATGATGAGTGGGATTATGATAAGTGAGCATTCTTTAATGCGTCCCATGTTTTGAAGACGTTTGTTATGAGGTTGTCTTGTTTATGCAATTTCCCTCAGGGATCATTAAAGTATTTCTGTCTGTCTGTCTGTCTGCTTGATAAACCGATGTATTTGTGGGCTGATGAAAATAGAATTGATGTAACTTTTTTGCAAAATGGAAATCATGTCTTACGAGTACAGTCCCATTTAGCATTGTGTAATAATAATGATTTGGTAATAATTGTATTGATGTCGGGGGGAAAAAATGCAGTCCCCCTACGGACATGCAGCGGCGTTGGTGTATAGTGATACGGCCATGGAGCGGTGTTAGTGTATAGTGATACGGACATGCAGCGGTGTTGGTGTATAGTGATACGGACATGCAGCGGTGTTGGTGTATAGTGATACGGACATGCAGCGGTGTTGGTGTATAGTGATACGGACATGCAGCGGTGTTGGTGTATAGTGATACGGACATGCAGCGGTGTTGGTGTATAGTGATACGGTGATACAATTTTAAGGTACAGCGCGCTTGCAGAGGGGAGCTTACGTGGGGTCATTGGCCAGATTCAAGAACAAGCAAACGTTATCCATGGAACCGTTTTCTTCAAAGTCCGACTTGAAGAAGCGCGCAGTCTCCATGTTGACCTGCAAGATTAAAAAAATATGACAGGTCAATATTGCCCAAAAAGCCCAAATATTTGGATATTGAATTCAAATTCAGTATTCGGCATTGGAATACTTCAGGTTTTGATGGCCTATGCATATTTGCAGTCCGCAGGTAGAAGGGTGGGTTACAATACGATTATCCCAGTTATATCCCAGGGATAATATATAAAAAGATGTATGTAAAGGCACACAACGTCAGTTCAGCTCAACACTCCAGCTGAGGTAACAGAAGCCATGATCAGAATGACCAAACATGGGCTGACCGAGTTATCCTTCGGTAGTTATGTATTCGGATATAAGAGCATTATTCAAATACTTTGACACCTGCCGTCTAGCGTGAGAATCAGCAAGACAGGTAGAGATCGACACTAAACTCAGAGGTTGCCATAATAAAATGTGAGAAATTTTGTAGAGTTTCTTTTCAAATAATGAAATGCGTCTCTGTCGGCTCTGTCGGCTCCAATTCAGGCAGGGAAAGTTATGCACTTTGAATGTAAAAAAAATGTCCCTCTCCCTCTTCAAACAAATCGAATATTCTTTCGGGAAAACCGAACGAATATTCAAAGCTTGAAATTATGCATGCTGGCCGGCCCTATAAGCTACGATTTTTCTTTTCTTTTAAACCCTCAAAAGTCACCGAAGTCAAACAATACAGGAAAACATCACACCACACCTCGTCTACAGACAACACAATAGTGCCCGAGGGATACATAATCACTACACAAACCTACACGTTTACACTAACACAAGGCGGGTATGGTTACACAGCCAACCCTCTGTACTGTGTACAAAGTATACTGTGGCCGTCCCCTAAGCCCCGTACCCCCCACGGCCGTCTCATATTCAACTGGTTTCCTCTTCTTCAGTCTACCCACAGCCATGTGCAAATTGATGGTTTACCGACAGAAGGGCGGATTAAAGGTGTGTGTGTGTGTGTGTGTGTGTGTGTGTGTGTGTGTGTGTGTGTGTGTGTGTGTGTGTGTGTGTGTGTGTGTGTGTGTGGTGTGTGCGCGTGTGTGCGCGTGTGTGCGTGTGTGAACTCCGGGTCACGACGGCAAAGAGGGGCATTAGAACAGGCCGAGCAGCAGCTGAGAGGGATAACTTGATACCGGGGGTGTGAAAGCGTTCTAAAGGGCTGCTGAATTAGCCAGCGGTCCGCTTGAGCCGCGGGGATCTGCTCAGGAGCCCAGAAGTAACGAGAGGGACTTAGAGAAACACAAGTCACCTGATGAATAATAAAAAATAAAAAAAAACGGCTGGGGGTGGGCGAGGTCAAACTGTCAGGGTGTAAAATGAGGGTCAAGATGGGTTGGATTAGTGTTGCAGACACCACAGAAGAAGAAGAAATAAAAACTGACAAAGACAGACAGAGAGTGCTTTGGCAATGTAGACATAGATTTCCAATGCTAAGAAAGCCTGAATTAACAGACATGGGGACAGACAGAAACACAGAGAGACAGAAACAGAGCGAGACAGACTGTGGGAGATGTGGGAGTCGCTCACCCCCATAGCCGCAAAGACGATGGCAAAGTTCTCAGAGGTGTAGTCCATGACGTCTTTGGACTTCTGGACCAGACCGGCCTGCCGACAGATCTGGGCAGCAATCTAGGAGGGAGCAGAGAAAAGCTGAGTTAGAGAGTCAGTGACGATAGCCTTTTAAGAACTATAGAGTTGGCACTGGACGCAAAACTCACTTACACCATCAGTCCACCAACCACCAACAGTCGCTCAAAATTGCAATTTTGAGCAGCAAGGGTGTGACCACAAATATGATCATCACAACAAAGGGAACAAACACTACAAGTATCAACGAGTAATGTAAAAGAGGGACATGAACATGGCTAAAGGTACCGGGATCACTCCCCGATGTCCGCAGCCTACCTAGCAAGATGCCCTAATCCCCACCTTGCTCCTAGAGGAGCTGCGTTTGAATTCACTGCAAGCAAACACTTTGGATAAAAAGGCCAAACGGCAAAAATAGTAACCGTGGTAGTAAAAGAGTAAAGGCAACGAAAGAGACTTAGTCAAAAAATGCAATGACAGACCTTGACGGCACAAATGTTTTTTTCATGAATGTGTCCATTTCTGTGTGGTCGTCGTCGTGTTAATGTAACATCGTCTTCAGCTCAACGGTGCTCTCTCTCCGTGCCGTCCGTTTCATCTCCAGGCAATGATTTTCAAGAACACGACACCCGTGAAAAAAATCGGAATTCTTCGGCCGTGGCGCGGCGCGGCATTAGTGCTTGATGCCGCCGTCTGTTCCGCGGACCCTGACCTCCGCGTGCACCCGGGGCTCCCACACCTGGTCCATGAAGGGAGGGGGGGGCGCCTGGCGCCGTGACCTCCCGTGACATCTGGGTAATGAAACGACAACTCCCGGGCTTTTGAACCCCGCCATGCCTGCATCATTAGACGGACAAGCCGGGCCCCATTTGGGTTTACAGTAAGACCCCCCCCAACCCGACCCCTTCAATGGACCCTCACTTCATTAATGCTTCCCAAAATCAGGCGCAGGGAATTGGGTTAATGGGGTCTGCTATTGTATAACCCCCCCCCCCCCCCCCCCCGACACA
>OMKI01003229.1:12665-22872 GCA_900302315.1 Phycis blennoides
GCTACCTCAAAAGCACAAGAGCTTGGCTGCTCTACAACAGAGAACAGGTGATAACCAGACTGCCCAGCGATGAGGCATCGTTATACAAGTGTACAGACAGCACTTCGCAAATTAACATACGATTTCTAAAACCACAATTTTCCCAAAATTGTCATAACTCTGCCCCTCGCTGGCTGACAAATTCTCTCTCTCTCCCTCTCTCTCTCTCTCCCTCCCTCGCTGCAGGTCGGCTCTTTCCTCAAAGCATCTTCTCTCAACACACCTCATTGGTTTGAAAAACGGAATGTAATTTCTCACCATGACAACCGGTGACATCATCCTGAACCCCCCCCCCGAACAGAATCAACAAAAGAGAGTCGATCTAAAAGTAGCCCCTATTGCAACCGGATGTTTGACACGTTTTATGAGTCAGTTGTTGCGAGCACCATCTTCTTTGCTGTGGTGTCCTGGGGTGCGGGCATCAAAGCGAAGGATGCAAACAGACTCAATTAACTCATTAAAAAGGCAGGGTCTGTTGTTGGCTCTAAGCTTGTCACCCTGGAGGAGATGGCGGAGGACCGGATTCTGGCAAAACTGCTGGTGATCACGGGCAATGTCTCATCCCCTCCACAAAACTCTGGACAAGCTTAAGAGCAGTTTCAGCAACAGACTCATTCAACCCCGCTGCCTTAAGGAACGGCACAGGAAATCATTCCTTCCTGGTGCCATCACACTGTACAACACTTCACTCCAGCGGAAATGCACTTAATTTTTATTTATATTTAATTTATAATTTTTTTTTTAAATTATATGTATATATTGTTTTTACTGGTTTTTGTTTTATACTGTATTGTACTGCGGCTGCTGCTACGACAACCGAATTTCCCCTCGGGGATAAATAAAGTTCTATCCATCTATTGTGAGACAAAAATCCAGTGTATTATCAGCTATATTAGCAGCCATCATGATCATACGCCATTCTTTGGGTCAAACGGTGATTCCATCCAAATCATTGGGGCCCAGTCCTTGCGGTTTTCAATGGAATCAGTGGGTGACCCAAAAGACGACACGTGATCATTTGCTGGATTTAGGGGGTCACCAATGGGGCTAGGGTAAGACATAATAATATTCACTATGGTAAGTAACCGAGTCGTATGGCAACGTCAACAGGACTCCCTGGGCCTACCTGCGCGCCCACTTTGAGCTGGAGTATTCTGTTGACGGGACTCTGGGCGTCAATCAGCTTTGCCTGGGACGGGTCGCTGTCCAGCGCCTGGAAGACGCGGGCCGGTCCTGAGGGAATCAGCATTCCAAGTGAGAAAAAAAACCCCACACTGATCTCATGATGGTGATGCGCTCTGGGTTAGCATTCCAGAGTCCATTCCTCAAATGCAAGCGTCCTAAATTTTGTCCTCGCCTTTTATTAATGACAAAAGAGTCCTGCATTGTGGCCAAGCCCACAAGTATGGAGCCATTTTTAATGGCAACGGGAATCTCAGTAAATCTCTCGTTTCTTGCCATACGTTTCTTACCCCGGCACAGATACTCTGGATACCCATCGTCATCGTGCATTCATCCATTCTACGGCAACTTAAAAGTGGAAATCTTGAATGCTCTCCAAAAGAAGTGTATTGAAATAAATGTAAACAAAGTCGCCATCCATTGCCGAGTGAGTTAACACAATGTGGCCATCGAGTCTACGGCCCAGAGGAAAGCACTTACATTTGCAGTACCGTATTATAAATGTTACAAGCTAGAGGGCTTTATTCCTGCCATCACAATCACTGGCATCCTCCATCACCACTGGTGCGTTTGCCTTCACCCAGGTATTTAAAAAAACAAAACACCCACAGCTAGTGCGTCTCTGGGGAGTCTTGTCCAACATAATAACAACAGCGACAGTCAATGTTGACGGGGCAGAAATGAAATGAAAAAGAAAACGAAAAACAGCCGGAGACAGAAGAGACGCCTCTCGTACAATTATAAAATCACAGGAAACAACGCCTCAGTGGTGCGTGTGTAGAGACCGCCTCTCCAAGGCTCCCCGGTATTACTCACCCAACTAAAGACACTGAGGCCTGGTCTCACCTGTCTCCCAAGACAAAGAGATACCTCGTTATACAGCTAAAGATGGAGCTAATGGAAAAAAAGAAAAGAAAAAACCTGATAACTGCTTGAGTTTGTGCTCGTTCGTGAGCTCCACATCATCCTTGTGCGTACACAGCCTGGTTGCCAGGATACCGTCCCTCTCGATCCTGTGGTAGGCGCTCGCCATCAGCTGGGCCGTAACGTCTTCCGTGACCCTGGAAAGCATCGGGTTGAGTTGCGGCCTTCTCCTTCCTCTTCGTCATGCAGGTGTGACCAAGTGATGTTAGATCTTAGACGAGTTGATACACACCTCTCTCGCCTTCGTGCGTGCACTCAATCGCTCTGGCGCGCAAGAGCACTTCGACGTCGGCGCAGTAATATCATCACTCCTAAAAGATCCTCTCCCCCTCCCCCTGTTACTTCTGTCAATAGAACCAACGACTACAGGTAGTGCAGGCGACGGCGTGCAGGTCACGTTGGTTCTATTGACGGAAGTAACAGGGGATTACTGCGCCAACGTCAAAGTGCTCCCAGGTGTTATTCCGCCATACATTATAGTTATCCTTTTTATCCGCTTAGAAAATTGGCATGTTTCCTTTTGTGTAACCATACTTGGGTCGTGTAACTACTCACCGTAACCGTATTTAAATAGGGAAAACAAATAGGGAAGTGCTTGGTCGCTTCTAACTTCACCCCTGTTTGGATCCTAAGGAATATACTGGGCCAAGCTACATGCTACCAAAGTAGCGCTGCGCGCCAGAGCAATTGAGTGCACGCACGAAGGTGAGAGGTATGCATCAACTCGTCTAAGATCAGGGAAGAACATAGTTCAGTAGGGAAGAACGGTGGCGTTTTCCTTTAACCACAAACTTAAAAAGCAGCAGTGTGACGGTACCTGCCCACCCGCACCGCCTGCAGGAGGGAGATGAAAGACTGGTCCGTCTGTCGCCGCACCTCCGTTAGCTCCATGTTCACGTGGATGACCTTCCTCCAGCTCCGGGCCTACGGCGGTCCAAGGAGGGGAGGACAAGAGGTCAGGCGTCAGGCTCGGGAGCTAAATTTCCGAGCAGCCGATCAATAGTGCAGAGATTGGCAAGAAACAAGACGTGTGCAACTCCATCCAATGTACCGTCTAGTCGAGAGAGCCTTTTATCCAAAGCGGCTTTGGAATAAATTCAGACAGCGGTCCCTACTGAGCTGTAAGCCATCTTACATCAACAGATAGTGGTTGGTCTGTCTCCCCAACAACTGATCAATTCGGCTGGAAAACTAAAACCAGATATGTGCCACTGCAGATCGATTGTCTATTTGGTCATTCAGCAGACGCCTTCCTCGAAAGACTTGCAGAAATGATGACTTATTCATGAGCAGTTAGGGGTTCGCCATCTTGCGCCAGGATACCGACAGGTAGACTGCACAGAGTGGGGATTGAGCCTAGCCACCCTGCTACTGCACTCACTAGCCTGCCACCCTGCTACTGCACTCACTAGCCTAGCCACCCTGCTACTGCACTCACTAGCCTGCCACCCTGCTACTGCACTCACTAGCCTAGCCACCCTGCTACTGCACTCACTAGCCTGCCACCCTGCTACTGCACTCACTAGCCTGCCACCCTGCTACTGCACTCACTAGCCTGCCACCCTGCTACTGCACTCACTAGCCTGCCACCCTGCTACTGCACTCACTAGCCTGCCACCCTGCTACTGCACTCACTAGCCTAGCCACCCTGCTACTGCACTCACTAGCCTGCCACCCTGCTACTGCACTCACTAGCCTGCCACCCTGCTACTGCACTCACTAGCCTAGCCACCCTGCTACTGCACTCACTAGCCTGCCACCCTGCTACTGCACTCACTAGCCTGCCACCCACTCTAACAAAACTGTTTAATACAACTTTGGCAGAGAGGTGGAAATTCTAACGTCGGTTGAGGAGACGGGACCAATCGGATCGGAACGATTTCCTCCATGTTAATCTCGTCGAGCAAGCTGCCCCAGAACCCCAACCCCCCCCGGTGGTGGGGAACCTGGGGCCTGAGGCGGTTCTGCATAACAAGTGCGCCCCGGTTGCGTCGACCGCGCAAGCGCCACACCGGCGGCGGCGGCGGCGTCTGACCTGGAAGCAGAAGGCCGCCTTCTCCTTCCCCTTGGAGACGGGGGGCAGCTGGAGGAAGTCCCCGCACACGATGAGCTGGATGCCCCCGAACGGCTCCGTGGACCGCCGCACTGACCTGCAACACCCCGAAAAGAAAAAATGCCCCCTGGCGCGTCACAACGGTGGAGAATGTAAGACGGTAAAGGGTAAAGGGGGCATTTAGCAGACGCTTTTGTCCAAAGCAACATACAATCAGTACATTTGCGGGGTTCGACATGTGGACGGTTGGAGGAGGGGGGGGGGGAAATCAAGGGGATCGAACCGCCGACCTTATGGTGAGTGGACGACCCGCAGCCCCGACAGCAGGCGCTGATTGACACTGTGGAGCAGAGTCGTTGCTCTGGGCAGCCATCCACTGTTACTGTGGTAGGACGCCTCCTGCAACATGAGCCTACGGTTCAATGCGTGGAATGGGATTTTCCTCAGCTTTACTTGGACGGCAATGTGGTGGTAAAAGTCTGCGGAAGGACTATTGCCATCATCACAGAACTGGATTAAAACAACCCGTCATTGCTGTATTGCATTTTTACAATCTGTCTGTTTACAACACTGCATTTTTTTTTTAAATCCTATTTTATTTATATTGTTCGTATTGTATTTATCTTTATTTGTACCCGGGCTGCTATGGCAACCCAATTTCCCATAGGGGATTATTAATAAAGTTTTTTTTAATCTATCCATTTATCTATATGTAAACATTTGAATACTTCAATCAACCAAAATACAAGCTTGAATAAAGACAGCACTGTGGGTATGGGTCAAGTCAAACCCCTTCGAACCAGATGAGCTGCCCCACGGGGCGCCCCATTAGTCACGTGATGTGGGGGGGGGGGGGAAGGACCTGCATCACCTTTCCAAGGCCAGAATAAGCCTTTTAATTGAATGCCGAATGCCTGGTGGTCCACACATCCAATACAGTCTTGCAGTCTGTTCAACGTGAACCCAGAGACAGCGTTTCTATGAAACCAACGTTTGCCTCGCTTGACAATCGCGTCACTGCCGTCACATCGTCGGCAGCAGAGTGCAACGTTCGTCCCTTTAACAACCCGCGCGTAATGCAGACAACGAGCGAATGATTAATACGCCGACTGCAAATTCGAACAAACCATCAAAACGTAATATGTTGTGGGTGGGGTGGCCAGACCCAGGGTCGTTACGCAGACATTAGGTGGCTCTTAAATGATGCTTGGCCCTAATGTGGTACGAGGGGAAATGGGAGAGTTCAATTAAGAAGGCATTAGCCCAGCTCTTTACGCTAACACACGCACTCACTCACTCACAGAGTCAACCCATTTCACCTCATCGGGAAACAACGCCTAGGGTTTAAATACCAGACCGTGTGCTGGTTTTTGGACAGCCAGGTCTCTTTAATTTAACACTGGCTACATTTGCAGCAATGTCCCCCAGGGGTTTTTATAAAAAGGTATTTTCTATGCATATGAATCATTTTGTTATGCAGAAGACACATATTGTTCTGAGGAATCCTCCCTTATAGAAACTTGGCAGTCTGCTGCAAGTGTATTTATTAGCTGAAGCTGGTAAGACCCTGCCAAGACAAGACAAGGTTAAAGCCCTTCTTAAATACAAGGAGCAAGAATAACACATTGACACAGACACCACCAAGAGCAAAAGAACGAGGTCTCTTTACAGACATCGTGGCCCCTGGCTCGTTTTTCTTCTACATTAAAAAGGTGAAGATCAGTCAAATCCTATAAATCAATATGGCCGTTTAAATCCTCCAAGAGCTCCAGAACAAAAGCTTTTTAAAACCTTATTTCAGGGTTTTATTCTAGATGGAGTAGTCCTGTTCTTCCTTTCAAGGACAGAAGACGGCTGATCTTTGCCACCTTTTCACTACTTGATGTCATCGTGAGAATTCAGTGAAAAATAAAAAGGTTACTTTTAAAAAGGTTAACATAAAGGCTGGCCTGGGTGTTTGGGGAAACCGCTGGTATACAGACAGTAATTCCATCTACATTTTGAAGTCACTTAGCAGTCGCTTCTAACCAAGCGACTTGCAAGTCAGGATGAGATCCTGAGATGCATACATCAAAATTAGAGTAAAAAAATTATATTAAAAAAATTATTAAAAATTTATAAATAAAAAACGAAATTCAGGTGCTGCACGCCACGTTTCTAAAAAAGAAAAAAAAAACTGCACAGTACCAAGTCGCTTTAGCGTCGTTTCTGTTGCGTCCGCTCACCTGGCGATGGCCTCCAGCTTGTCAAACAGCGGGGCGTCCACCATGGACACCTCGTCGATGATGAGGTGACGGCAGGTGGTCCAGTGCTGCAGCACGCCGGGCCGCTGGGCCAGCTCGATGCACTGCTCCAGCGGGGCGGAGCCAGAGCCGATCCCTGTACCAATATACACGGACAGTCAGTCACGCACTGAGGAACGGACAAACCACAGCACCCCCGAGAACAGATCGACCCAAAAAACACAGGGAGGGGGAAGGGACGGAAAAGACCGACAAGACAGAAATAGATGTGCTTTAACAAGACGTTGTTTTGTCCGGTCAGGAGAATCTCACCGGCAAAGTTGTGCAGGGTGGTCCCTCCGATGTGACACGCGGCCACCCCCGTGCTGGCTGTAGCGTAGGTGCTCTTTGGAGGAAGAGAGCCCACGATTCTCTTCAGGAGAAAAGACTTCCCTGTGCCTGTAAAAAAAACACACACACAATAAAGCCACATTCAGATGTGTTGTGACTGAACACCATCCCATGTGTGTGGCAATAATATAATCTAGTGGTTATTTATCAATTAATAAGTTTGTGACTGTTCCAAAAACCATGAGAACTACATATTGAATTTGAATAGAATAATTTAATTTTGACAAGTTTACAACTGCATGATTTTGGTTAAAGCAATCTATTAAAATCTATTCCCTTAGGCGATTAATAAAGTTGTATCTCTCATCGCTCTCTCTTGTACACTGAACCGACCAAAAACCATCAGTGGTGGTTTTTGGCTGCAGTCAGATGAATATTTTTGTTGGTGAACACGTAAAACCCTGAAGTTGGGTGTCGGTGTAAGTCTTTATATGGGCAGCATATGAAATCCTTATGCACATCCATACCAGCACTTCCGGTGAAGAAGACGTTCTTTCCAGACAGCACAGCAGTGAGGACAGCAGCCTGTTCTTTGTTCAGCTTACGACCTACCGGGAGAGAAAGGATGGGCTTCTTGCTTGGATTTGCCTTCACCTGAAAATAATTAGAATTAAGAAAAAACCCAAACAGAATTAACAAAAATAAATAAAAGCAAAGATTGCACTATTTTTTTCGAGAAGTAAAAAGGTCGACGAAAATGTATCGAGTATTGCTGGGTTTATTCAGGTTAACTTACGGGGCTGAAATCGCAATCGCTTCTTGGCCTTTTGACCTGTTGTCCTGGCCCAGTCCTCGGCTGATTGTTAGTCCGGTCTGTTAGGCCTTTGGAAGCAACCCTGCTCCTCAGTTCGTTGGCCTTCTGCACATCCCTCTGCTGCAATGGGCTGATCGTTTCAAAACTGCGGGGCAGAGCAGCCTTTAGTTTCTCCCGGCAGGTCAGGGGTTTGGTGGTCTTCCATGCTTGATGTTTGATACTGAGGGTCTTGATGAAGGCGTAAAGTCGGTCGGGGGGACAGTTCGAGATGAGCACCTGGATGTTTTCGGGTAGCAGTTGGACAGTGCATTTCCCCTCTTTAGCGAACTTGGTGAACAGCTTGAACTCTTTCAAAGCGTAGCTCTGGGGCACTTTGCCATCTTCTATGCGTAGGATCAATTCCTGGAACTCGTTGCGTCCCAGAAGAACGTTGGCTTTTCGAATGACCTGGCGTTTAATGGCCTGCCCAGCAGCGTTCAGCCTCTCCACTGTTGCACAGCACTGGAGTTGGTCACCGTCGCCTCCTTGCATCATGTCGATGTGCGGGCGCTATTAAAGCAAAATATTTCAAACAGATCATGTAATGACACTGATTCATAACGTTGATAGGAGAATGCATTCAAGATCAGAATGACCGAACCGAACAAAACCCATGGCTGTGCTAAGATTGTTGCAATCATGAACAGGATAATACAATGCGACGACTTGTCTGTACTGAGCCTTGACTACAGTTGCAACGACGGGATCATAGCAATAATATTAAGTGAAATCATAAAGTTATACCTTAATAAACGTCTTTGTTGCTCCTTTGTAATGACAAATTCGGAAGTGTTTTCAAATTCAGCCTGCATGCAGAACGAACCAATGGCTGAACAACGCCTTTATCCAATGAGCGGAGAGTGATTTAACCTTTAAACCAATGAGAGACAAGCAGTCCCGCCCATGCATTGAAGCTGACCTATCACGTAGACTGCATTTGACTACGTCATAGTTCCTTTAAACCACATGGCGCTTTGAAATGCAGCAATCATAAGTTTCAGTAAAGCAAAAAATGCTCATTCACCTTTTTGTATTTTTTTAACAGATTATATGCATCAGCATTTAGAATTGATAAATGTAAAGCGGGAAAATTTGGAATATACAAGGCAGAATCGGGTTAACTAATTTGTTTCGCGTGTGACGTGTAATGTGCAGAGCGACGATACAACGAACGACACAACTTACAAGAAAGAAAAATATATAGGAAAAGTCTGAAATTATAAGTTGAATTATAATTGATGTATATTGTGTGTTATGTACATAATATCAATAGATATTTGTATTGTATATGAACCCCAGTTGGTCAAATCCATAGGTCTCATAAAAGGTAGGCTAATTAAAAACAATGTGGTTATTATTCATGTACCATTCAACATATTCAAATGATAAAACAAGGTCTATTCTTGCATATACAAGTCAGCCCCTAGTAGGTCTCTATCACATGTGGTGGCTTGTTCCCAGTAGCGTACCGTGGGGTTTAAGTCAGGGCCTTCAGTAACGAACTCCACCAATGGCCAACCCCCAAACACTCAGACATGCACACAAATGTCATATTAGGTGCCGATACAGCCAACACAGCCACAATATGCGCTACTGCATAACATCCACAACAAGACAGCTGATCTTCAGTAACAACAACAGCGCACGCGCACACCACTTTGCATTACCGCAGAGCGAGAGTAATGCAGCATCACCATCAGATCTTTCCTTACGTCACTCCGCAACCAGATTGCACATCACACACGACCAGTGGTGGGCTGTCAGGGCCAGCAGGGCCTTCTCTGCTGGCCCTGTCAAAATCTAAATAATATATATATTTTTTTTTTTTCAAAATTACATTAATTTGTGTCTGAACTCATCTTAATTCCATATTTTGTTCAGTACTTACAACATAATTCCAGAATTTTTGTAAGGCTGAGCTCAGCTGAATAACGCATCACAGCTACATGGGCCAGCGGGGCCAGCACTAAAAGTATTGCTAGCCTTTCGCTGAAGCTGCCACCTCCCATTGGATAATAAATTTGACTGACGTGTGTAATCAGCCAATCAAATGTTGATGTGTAGTAATAGAACGCCCCCAGGGCCCAGCAATATGCCGGCGCTGGCCCTCGGTGACGTCATCAGCGAATGTTGAATCGTTGGCGGTTAGTGAGAGAGTTGATAGTGAACTACTATGGCCACCGCCCTCACACCACCTTGCGATCCTGTTTCTGATCTCCTTCGTTTGCCTTTTTCAAGGCGATCGTTTGGAGAGAAGACAGATTTAATTTCAAGAGGAAGACCTACACCGAAGCTGGATGGGCTGACCCAGGCCGGTAAAGGTTTTGTGCGCCACTTTACAGAGTGCAACTACAGCCGCTATGACTGGCTAACGGCTAGCACCGTTCAGAACAAGCTATTCTGCTGGCCGTGTTCGCTGTTCAACATCAGTGTGGGGACATGGAACATGTCCCCTCAGCACAGCAACTTTCAGGGAAAGAGCACAGGGCTGTCAGTCAGCATGCCACAGCTGTATGCCCTCACCTGCTTGATCGTGACCATACCAGTGTCTACAGCTTCAGTTGAGCGATCTTTCTCAGCTCT
>OMKI01003272.1:1794-18722 GCA_900302315.1 Phycis blennoides
TATTTAGCATTTGCAGGGTTATAATTAATGTATAAGTTGTTTTTGAAGGGATACAAACGACCAACACGTGGCTGTGGAATCAAAATACGTATATACTTTTATAGGGTTAAAATGTGTTTAATAAGAAAATATATATGGATTATAAGGATTAGGATAAGAATTATACTGAGCATGGACATAAACTATAATGCATTATGATGCTAAATATTAGTATACGTCAAACGTAGATTAGAATGAGAGTATAAATGAAAAACTACAGTCTGTATGTAAAAAACTGGTCACCCATGCACTTGGCTTAGAATGATTGATGACGTTAAAAATAACACAACTTTAATTGGCTAGTTTTAAACCGGAAGTAGCTCTCGTACCGAGTTTTCTCTCTGCTCCGTGGCGTCTTGTACTTAGTACCCATTGGCTTGCAAGGCTAGCTAGCTTCTTGTGAAAAACCGAGGGTACGGTTGGTGCAATGGTGTTATTAGGTAAGTGGTACATTGGACATATTACATATTTAAAAAATGGATCTTCAAGCTTAAACGCTAAAGTCGTATTGTGGTATTTACGTTAATACAGAGCGAGCAGCAGAGCGCGCATTTCCGTTTGAAATTTTCGCAATAAATCGACTTGACGTTAGTGTTCATTTTATACGGTCCACGGTGTTAATCGAAGAGTGTGTTTGGATCAGTTAGCTCTTTAACGGAGACATTTCGTTTTGACGTGGTCGGTTGGGCAACTGTTCAATTCCATGCCCGACCATGTCATGCCCAATCGTGTCAGTGTTTCAGTGTCTATTTCAGCAATAATGGAGCTGTCTGCTCCGTTGTCCTTTATTTTCATTAACTGGCAAGTGTGTTGCGATTGAAGCCATACTTTATGCATGTTCTTGATTTGCACGTCATTTAGCAGAGACGTTGAACTGAGAACAACCAAAAACAGTTGCACGAGCAACTTCAATAAAAAAAACTAATTGGGTGGGGTGAAGAGTATAGAAACCAGGCTGGAACAACTTTATAATATTTTCATACAACCATACCACTAACAAAGTGTGTGTTGCACAGAAAACTGTTTAGTCTCCATGCTTTAAATGTGAAGAGGGGATAAATAGACCGGAAACGTAATGAACCCTTCAGCCGAATGAACGGAGGTTTATCTCCAGCCCGCCCACTGCCTCCACACAACGAGCTGTTGTTGAGGCCCCCGCTGCTGTTTGCTAGACTTTGAATAAACAGCTGTGAACCACGCTTAAAATGCATCACACCTATGCCGAAAATAGCTAGCTGCCCAGCCAAGAAGAGACCCTTACATTATCCTTTTTTTTCTCTCTCTTTTGTAGGTAACCATCTCTCAGACTCTTAAGTTCAGGACGTCAAGTTCCTGACATTGACGGGCAGTAAGAACTGAAAAAGAAAGATATCCAATTTGCTTTTATAAATGTGCCACTCAACCACTATTGGTACCCATTGTGGATATCCTTGCGCACAAAATGTACACTGCGCAGTTATAAATGTTTCCATCATGCCCAATGCTTTGAATGGATACATACACGTGATGTGAATCGGCCTGTACATCAGAGGGCGAAAAGGGGGAATGCGGTCTTGCTCGTCGTTGCTCACAGGCTAGCGTGATGCCCAGGCGAGGGTTGACCTTGCCCAGCCGGGCGCGGTGGCTCTTCCTGGGCCTCTTCCTGCTGCTGGTGCTGCTGCTGTTCGCCTACCTGCTGGAGTGCACCCCTCCGGCGGACCTCAGCATGGCGCTGCCCGGCCTGGCGGGGGACGGCTACGGCAAGGAGCACTACCAGGCCCTCCTGCAGGAGCAGGAGGAGCGCCACCTCAACCGGGCCGCCAGCCTGAAGCGGCAGATCGCCCAGCTCAAGCAGGAGCTGCAGGAGATGGGCGACCGGCTGAAGCTCCTGCAGGAGCGGAAGGAGCCGCCCGGCGTGCAGGGCCTGGCTGAGACCAAGGACCAGGAGCCCGGGGACCTGCTGGAGTACCTCCACTCGCAGATCGACAAGGCGGAGGTCAGCACGGGCGCGCGCTTCCCCAGCGAGTACGCCGTGGTGCCCTTCGAGAGCTTCACCTCCTCCAAGGTGTACCAGCTGGAGATGGGCCTGACCCGGCACCCCGAGGAGAAGCCCGTGCGCAAGGACCGCCGCGACGAGCTGGTGGAGGCCGTGGAGGCGGCGCTGGACATCATCAACAACCCCGACGAGGAGGACGGCGCGGACGACGACGTGCCCATGCAGAGGCAGACCTACTCGGAAGTCCACTTCACGGAGGGTAGGGCCCGGGGCTGCCGTCTCACGCAGTGTGCTTTTATTTAATTTTTTTGGTGTGTGTGGGGTGGTGTTGTGTTTCCGACTCTTCAGCGAGTCGCCTAACTCGGGGGTAACTGCCTAACCCCGTTTGGAGCTATTCGCAGCCCGATTACGGTTCAAGCCAACATTAAGTGTGTATTAAGTGATGAATATATTGTGTACCAGCTGACCGTGCCCACTCCATGGGGGGTTGTGTGCTTTTGGGCACGTCGGTGTAGGAGAGCCCACGGGTCACTGTGTGTGTGTTTGTGTGTGTGTGTGTGTGTGTGTGTGTGTGTGTGTGTGTGTGTGTGTGTGTGTGTGTGTGTGTGTGTGTGTGTGTGTGTGTGTGTGTGTGTGTGTGTGTGCACGCTTCTCTGTCTGTGTTCTCACATTTCTGCATGTGTGTGTGTGTGTGTGTGTGTGTGTGTGTGTGTGTGTGTGTGTGTGTCTCCCCGGTGCTGGCAGGGCTGTACCGGACGGAGCGGGACAAGGGCACGCTGTACGAGCTCTTCTTCGCCAAGGAAGACTCCGGCAGCTTCCGCCACGTCACCCTCTTCCGGCCGTTCGGTCCCCTGATGAAGGTTCGCAGCGCGTCCGTAGAGACGGCCGCCGTGGTGGTCAACATCATCGTGCCGCTGGCCGGCAGAGTGGAGACCTTCTCGCAGTTCCTGCAGAACTTCAGGTGGGCCTGCCGGGGCCGGGCTGCACCGCCACCGGCGCCCGCCGGGGCCGGCAGGATGAGCGGTGGTTTCCATTACCTCAGTTTGGGTTTCCTGTCTGCGCTAGTGGCCTGATGCAAGACGACGTGCCGGAGTAGTTGGAATGGAGTTGTGTGTTGGGTTTTATATAACCGTTGTATTGTGCTTTTATCTTTTTTTTTTTTTTGCATTATATTATTTGTATGTATGGTCCTGGTCAACTATGGTTTATCAAAGATCTTTTTGTGTTTTTTTTGCTGTTGCTTAGGGAGGTGTGCGTGCAACAGGATAAGCGAGTTCATCTGACTGTGGTTTACTTTGGGCAAGAGGGCCTACAGGAGGTCAAGTTGTCTCTGGGAAAACTCTCCAGGTATGTAAACTATTTGAACTATCATGAGGTTCTGCCCCTGAACGTGGCAACAAGCAACCCCCGAACAAGATGTTTTCTGGCCCCTGTATTTCACGCCACATTATTTCGTAAACAATGAGGAAAAGCTGTTGTATAACGGACGAGGTTTGGTTCCCAGCGAGGAGAGCTTCTCCAACTACACCCTGGTGCCTGTGGAGGAGGAGTTCTCCAGGGGCCGCGGCCTGGACATCGGGGCCCACGCCTGGAGCCGGGGCGACGTGCTCATGTTCTTCTGCGACGTGGACATCCACTTCACCCTGGACTTCCTCAACACCTGCCGCCTGCAAGCCTCCCCGAGTAGGTTCCCTCAGTGCAGCCGCTGTCCCGCCTGGGGTGTCCCGCCTGGGGTGTCACGCCCAGCGTGGAGACGGGTGTCGCACCGTTGGATCGCTAATCTGAAGTCTGACCGCTAACCTGAAGTCTGACCGCAGACCAGCGCAGATCTGAGTTAACGGGGTGTTTCTGTAGAATGACACTGCTTAGAATCCTCGTTTCTCTTGGGTAGAATATCGCCATGTGTAACAGGAAACAAGGCGTGACTCCGCCCCTGTCAGTTTTTGGTTTCTGGCCAAGGCTCTGTGCAGTCTCCTGCCTGAAGTAAAACGGTGGGACTGCCGGATCCGACATTACTTGACTTGCAAGCTATGTATTATTGAAAGTTATCATAAAGGTCCTGTATATATGAACAGGCTGCCTAATGACCTGTAGCAAACTCTTATTAATCACTTTGGGTGATTAAGTGTGCATCACAATGGCTATATGTTCCCTGGGACATTGATATTATTATTATTATTAGTTGAAGGTTTACAAATGTGTTTATGGAAGTTGGGATTGTCAACATTTTCAGACCTAAAAATATCTGCCAAACCAGGTTGGGAACCTCTGCTTTAGTCGGTAAGTCAGAAGGATTAGCGGGTGTGGCTTCTGCAAGAGTTTTCAGTGTTCTATTCCATATCGGGATGTTTTGCTTTTTGTGTTTTGTAGACAAGAGGGTGTTTTACCCTGTGGTTTTCAGTCTGTACAACCCTGCCATTGTTTATGGAAACTTGGACCAGCCTCCTCCTGTGGAACTGCAGCTGGTAAGAACTGCCTCTACGTCTCCTTTGCTTTAGTGGACGATGCCACGTGCTCTGGAAGTGTTCTAGTTTAAACTGAAAACCAAACCTTAAAAATGGCGTTAGAAACTACTACTACATGCATTGATGATCCTACCTAAAACAAGCATGCATTCACTCAGGATAATGTCTGGGTACTGACATTCATGATTCAATGTCTTCAAACAGAATCACAAGAAAGAGGCCGGCTTCTGGAGAGACTTTGGCTTCGGAATGACGTGTCAGTATCGCTCGGATTTCCTCAACATCGGTAGGTCGGTGTCCGCGGCGACCTCACCCCCTCCCTCACCAGCGCTGAGCGTGACATCAGTGTTTCCCCACTTATTGTGAATGTTTCTCCTTTTTTTTTTTTTTTATTCATTTCACCCCCAGGGGGGTTTGACCTGGACGTGAAGGGCTGGGGCGTGGAGGACGTGCACCTGTACAGGAAGTACCTGCGGAGCGACCTGATCGTGACGCGCACGCCGGTGGCGGGCCTCTTCCACCTGTGGCACGAGAAGCGCTGCGCGGACGAGCTGACGCCCGAGCAGTACAGCATGTGCATCCAGTCCAAGGCCATGAACGAGGCCTCCCACTCCCACCTGGGCATGCTGGTGTTCCAGGAGGAGATCAAGGCCCACCTGCGCAAGCAGGCCTTCAAGACCCGCGGCAAGCCGGAGGGCTGAGGAGGTGCGGGGGGGGGGGCCCCGCTGTCGCCGTGGGAGCGCGGAGGAGCCCCTCGTGATGACGGTACTGGTACATAAGCAGCACACGGAGCCGCTGGCGTTAACAGTGGCTCGGGCAGTAGACGCCGATGAATGTACGACATGATAAACGCACCGATTGTTACATTTCTAAGATACCGTTTGGGTCAGTCCCGAGGAGCAGCCCGACAAAAGGACTGCAGTTGTGGACGAACTGACGCAACCTTTTTGGATTTAGCCTTTGGGGATGAATTTATTATTCATGTTTAATGTGTGGCAAAATGCCTGCATTTCACTTCAGCCGTTGGAAGAGGCTCCTCGCACAGTATTCGGCAGAGTTTCGTGTTCTCTTGCCTAGACCAGTTTTCCACAAGTTACTGTGATTTCAAGGAGTGTTGGCCCAACTATTTCTAGCAGGAACACGATTCCCCGATCACAAGGCATCAACACATTGCGTCACCCTTTCACTCATTTCACTTTGCCTTCGGGAAACGGTGGCACTAATATTTATGACTGCAGTTTAATTTGCGTCGGACTTGCTTCGTAAACTTACGAATAAGAAAAAAAAAAAAAAAAGAATACGGGACCTTTCGCATGTTTTTGTAGCCTTTGTGGAAAAAGGGAACAAGAGACCAGTGTACGAGTCGGATGCCTCGATTGTCCAGGGAGATTTCCCGCAGCACTATCATTCCGTCGGGAGGGGAACTGTTACAGGCACACACTTTTGTATTTAAAATTCTTTCATTTTTGTCTAACACTTGTGTGCCTTCTTAAAGTGATGCAGCCGTCACATTCGTCAAGTCAGGTCATTGGTGTCGAAGTCGTGTGTGTTGGTAGGAGAAATAAAAGCACATTTTATTTCTTATTTGATGAGAATGGCTATCGCACTGAAATGGATTTGTAACCTATCAGGAGTGTAGGATAGGAGGGAGTAGTGTTTAGGGTACAGCTGTTAACATTGCATCAGGCCGCAAGGAAAGCGCTTGATTTCATCTCGAATGGAATGCGGTTTGACCTGCCATCCCATTCTGTAGTTTTTTTTTTTTTTTTTTTTTTTTCATCGTACTTATTGGGAACATGTCAGCGTTTCTTTAGTCTGACCAACCATCTCTGCTCACGCTGTATATACTTCACTTCCTTCCTTAATCTTTTTAACGAGAAAACAACTTGTTGAATTCTGAAATGATTTATTTGACATGTTGGCCATTGAATAAAACAGGAAGCTCTTCACTGCTACCTTGTCATTTTTCACTTATGTTAAAATCTTGAATTATAATGTACAGTATATAGTTTCAGTAAACATGGAGCCAACTCGACCAGTTCTATAATTTAAACTAGCAATTGGAATCCCTTAACTTGAGCCGTTCTTAATTTAAGATAATATGCATCATACAACATTTGTACTCATCCCTATACATTAAACTAAAAGAATAAAAAAAAAAAAAAGTCCAGCAGAATAAACATGGAATAATAAACGTAAAAGACAATGAAGGGCTCTTAAAAATAGACTGCATTAATGAAGGATCTGCTCGGGGTGGATGCCCATGGTCTTGTAGATCTCCTTGAGAAGCAGCAGGGCCGTGTCCTCCGATTCCCTGCAGAAGAAGAGGTGTGGGAACTTAACATGGAGGCCCGGGCCTTGCACACATCAGCCGGTGTCAGTGTTTAAAATCAGCTTTTCGTCAACTCGGCGAAAACCGTTCTCGACCCACGACTAACCATTAGATTCACTTACATTACCGACACACGGCGACTGAGTAGATAACTGTATCACGGCCCGAGTAAGAATCGATCTCCTACATAAAGGCTGCGCGTTGCGATGGTTTGCGCGGGCTTGACCTTGACCGTACCAGTAGCACAGGTGACTCTGCAGGGCGAACAGGTACTCGTTGAAGCTCTCGATGGGCTTCTCCTGCAGGACGTAGTCGATGCGGTTCCCCCCGTTCAGCATCCCCATCTTCACCTGGGGCTCCTCCTCCCTCTGAGGCTCCACGCCCTCCACCATCTTGTGCTCTGCCACTGAACGGGGACCATCAAAAAAACCAACTCAACAACCATGTTATGTCCACTACTAACTGGGTGGCTTTGTGGCGTGGGGCGAGTTGTTTCAATAGTAAGGTTAATGTAAAAAAAAAAAACAAGAGCTACGCGCTCAGTTAACTGATCAACAACTGAAACCGGATTGAGTTACAGGATGTGATTGTATTGATAACATTCTTTGAACTCGCTTGTATGTGGTCAGCATTGACCACATACATGGCCCGGGTTATGTTAAGCTAGTTGAAGTGCTGACTTTCAACTCTGAAGACGGTTCCGGTAAACCCGCGTTACCGGAGGACACGTCGCCAGTGCATCCAACGGCGGGAACACAACGATCCACTTTCACTGCCGCCGCCTGCCAACGGTGTTTTACAAAGTTTCGCTATCCACCCTTATTTTATTGACTTGCACTTGCCAGCATAACTGACATTCCTCTGCGAGTAAGTGAGGTCATACGGTGTCACACTGGCTTAAAAAAAAAATATCTGCATTCTTGGAGGCCAAGCATATACTTGCGCGGTATAGGTGATTCATTCTACAGCCAAATAGTGTCACCAAAGTGTAATTTTGGCTGCAGCAGTCCTATACTTTGTTAGAACTTCTGGGGGGGAGACAGCACAGGGCCAAGCACTGAAGAGACGGAGTTATGTCTGGTAGAAATACCTCTAACAGGAAACCAGAGATAAAGTGATTTGCGCAAGCAGACAAATCTTTCAGAAAAGGACTTTAATATGTATTCCTACAGTGGCTAGGGTTAGAAGGAGACATACTTGTAGAAATGTCCTCCTATTTGTAATATATTCTTATACGGTGAGAAATGACTACTGTAGATTTGTTTTTGTTTGAATTTGTCAATATCACTATATTGAAACTTTTACAGAAACCGTTTACAACTACAACTCAAGCCAAGTTTGTGTTCGCCAAACTACCCACACACAACTCCCTGCTTGCAGCAACACGACCGCCCTGAGCAAACACCAAGCGACAGTGAGAGGAACGCCCCCGTTCACCCAGATCTGGAGCGCGTCTGCCATCCGATCGTAGACGAGTTGATCCGAGGTCTGACCTGTGAGACCACCAGAGTCCCCCCACCCCCCCCTCACCCTCTTGGACGTGCTGTTTCTCCTCCTCCTCCTTGATGCGACTGGCCACCATGGCCAGCTCGGCCTGGAGCTGGGCCGAGGAGGTGTGGGCGCGGGCGAAGTCGTTGAGCGTCTGCCAGGCGGTCTTCAGCGAGCTCATCAGGCCTTGCTTCAGGTCCGAGCCCATCCGGGTCAGGCTCTCCTTCAGCTCTGGAATACAGTCACACACACACACAGGGGTTAGGGTTGCTATTGTAATATGTATTTCTATACATGTTCGGCCTTTGATGCACATTTGAAATCCGTATCGACGTGTCAAACCTAATATCACTACGACTAGGTCACCGGATTAGCCATCGCCATGACAACCCGCCCAGCACCACTGGGTTCTTTGGAAGGGAAGCAGGGCTGGCCTGATCCGGCCAAGGATGGATCAGGCCAGTAGGGGGTGCTCATCTACCTATGCATTACTCCCAATTCCCCATGAGGGAGATGACTCCAAATTCCCAACATGGCCATCCCGAATCATCCCGGCCATGGATACTGGTGAGCGAGCCAGCCAGCCACACACACACACACACACGTACCGAGGTGCAGCCTCTTCCGGCCTTTGTGATGCGGGATAAGGACCGGCTTCAGGTCCAGCTCTGGCATTATCATGGGCTCGATTCTGTAGGCCACCGGGTCCAGCTGGAACAGAACAAACATGCTGCTGGTCACATTGAGCCGTGAAAGAGAGTTAGGATTTCGGTTACAATCCAGTGAGTTTGTGAGGTGATAAGCTACTGTATTAATTGATTTTAATTTCTTCAACATATACAACACATACAATTCTTTACTTCCTTTGAAATGTTCAAATCTTTTCCGTTATTGTATCCGATTCCTCTGAATAAATACTAGACTGCGTTGATAAAGTTGGGGACGCGGCAACGCATTGTAAGACAGCTCGGCCTGATTAGCCTCGCGGGCCTGAGTGAGGCGGGTACCGGGTGGTAGATGTTGAAGAACCCCTGGCAGGTGGGCAGCTGGTAGGTCTCCTCGATCCTCTCCAGCCCACGCACCGTCAGGAACATGCCGATGGGGGAGCCCAGGGCGAAGAAGGTGACGGGCTCAAAGTCCAGCGCGTGGTAGATCACAGACACCTGGAGGGGGCATGGAGGTCACGTCTGAAACGCCGTTTCTTTTGACTCGTGTTGGTGGTGAATCACAAAGGCGGACCCATACGCATGAGGGAACCTGAGTCCCCTATGTTCCTGTCTGCTGACGAGTTAAATAATCAATAACTTTTTTTTTGCTTTACAAGAACCTCTCTAACAGAAGTCAGATGGCATTTTTCGAAAGTCTTCATAAAAAGACGAGGTCGGGGCAGGACACGGCTTTTCAAAAAGTGGGAGGGTTTGATATTTGAGAACAAAAGGAAGTCAAAAAAGTGGAGCTGGCTGTCAATCAACAAGTTAGTTGACAATAGAGCCAAGTCATTGGACAACATCCTCAGTTTGACATGTGTCATCATTATGTAATACAGCCGTATGCCAGAAGAAAGCACAAATACATTTAGGATGCAAGTATATGAAAAATGCATACATTGCATACATTGTGGTTAAGTAATAGGTCACCCAATTTGAACCTAAGAGACACAATTATTCATTTTGTGGGTACTAATGCATGTCACACAATACAATAAGAGGAAGCTGCCCAAAGTAAACGCTGCCCTGAGATGCTTCCCTTTAGGGAGAAGACCTTGACGAGGCCCAGCAGTGGGCCCACTCACGCTGCACGCGACTCCCGCTACAACGACCCTCTGGGGCTTCGGACACTCACCTGTCCGGTGCCAACCTCAAAGTAATTGTAGTCCACGTGGATGGAGGAGCTGGTTTGGCCCACCGGGAGCATCTTGGCGCCGCTGTCAGCGGGCAGGGCGGCGGTGGCGGCGGCGGCAGCGGCGGGCGTGGCCACGACCTCTCGGCTCGCCTCCTGGGCCTCGCGGGCCTCCTTCTCCTGGGCAGCCTGAGGATGCAACAGACCAACGTCCACCCAGATGCATGACGGAGAGATCGGACCCCACCTGGTGGTAAAACAGGGGGACCGTCGTGGTTTCAACAGGGGGGAGGAGGGCGAGGATCTGCGGCCTTACCAGCTTATTCACCCTCTCTTTGACGAACTTGGCAATCTTTTTCCGGGGCCCCAGTGGTATCCCCATCTCCTTCAGGTCCTCCACCGTGCACATGAGCTGGAAGATCATGAGAGAAAATGTAATGGTCAATTTGACTTGAAACCGGGTAGGTGGTCCTGTAATCGGGGGCTGCCGTGTGTGCAGTTCTATGGCTGTCGTCGCGTCGGTCTTTTCTTTCTCACAAAGGACTCGAGGTCGATCTGCTCATCGTCGAAGGTGGTCTTGTAGTCGGACAGGCCCAGGTGCTCCAGCACAGCGGCCAGACCCTCCAAGTCCTCCCCCTCCTCCTTGGGCTTTTCCTCAACAGCCGGTGCGGGGGCGGGCCCGTTGCCCTGGGCGACAGTGGGGGCCACCTGATTCAGGAGGATTCGAGTTTAGAGTTTTTTTTCTGCTCGACTTTAACACGCAATTGAACGACAACAAGGCTGATGAAATCTCTTTCCCCATCTTCTTAATTAAATCCTTTACATTTTAGCTGCTTTTTTTAAGTATTCCGCGTCACTGAGGAGACATCACCTGCTTCCCGTCCTGGGACCCTCCGTTAGAGGTCGGCATGGTGGGGATGGACTGAGCGAGGGAACCGTTCTTCTGATTGGACAGCAGGTCGAAGAGAATCAGGGAACCTGTTGAGTGCAGAGACACCGGATGAGCGCTGGTCTGCGTTGTGACTTCAACAATAACTCACCATTTGTCGTTCATCAGATGTGACTTGCAGTGAATGCACGCCATTAAGGAACAGTAAGGGGATACGTGCCTTGCTCAGGGTCTTGCTAGGTAGGTAGACTGCGGACATTGGGGTTTGAACCCAGAACCTTGTAGCTAGAAGTCAAACACCCTCCAAGACTAACCTCACACACCGTTTTTCTCTCCATCACGACTCTAGTCTTTTATTGTTTTTATTAATATCTGTGTTCAATTCATGTTTGCATCACCAAACGCTCTCTGCTCTAACTGTCCATATTTTCTTTGTTTCAAGCTTGAAGGCCCTCCATGAAAGGTGTTAAAATGGCGACGGCGCCCCTCACCCAGGCTGTGACCGGCCACGGAGACCTTGCCCCTGTACTCGGGGTTCCTGGTCCGGAACAGCGTGTGGAGCCGGTTGATCTCCAGGGCCACCGTGTCCATGATGGTCTGGCAGTAGGTGGGGCTGTTGTAGAACAGCACGTCCAGCAGGGTCTCGTTGGTGAAGTGACGCAGGCGGCCCGTGCTGGGCAACGTGATCTTCTTGATTCTCCTGGGCGGGGAAAACATAGTTGGCTCATTGGTGAAAGCAGTGCCATCAATATTCACACTGGTCTTAATTTAATAATAATGTATTAATTAATCAATGCTAATATGTTTTATGCCTGCTCACTGAAACACAAAACACCTCAGTATTTTTAACCCTTTGGAGAATTTATACCCTCGGGTTTCCTCTGACGTTTCTGTAATGAGTCAACGAGGGACAGAGAGGAGACTCTTTGCCGGGCCCACCTGTCCACGCCGGTGGCGTCTCCGTGAAGGGCCGTGTGCCACTGGACAGGGAGGAACTCCACCCGGCTGATGGTGTGATCGTCCTGGGCCGTCTTGAAGTGACTCTGCAGCAGCTTCAGCGACACGCTCCGGAAGTCGTCCACTGGGGAGACACAAAGCGCACAGCGGGCGACCATGACGCCACCGGCGATGATGGGAGACGACATTGACAAGGGAAAGGGAGAAGAACCGTTGGCTGTGAGGGACTACAGAGTGGGCCGCCGCCGTCGCCGCGGGTACTGACCGCACTCCACCATGCTCCGGAACCGGAGGTCACACACCGGCCCGATGCCGTGCACCATGAACACCAGGTGGTCCACCTTGGGCAGCTCCCCTGCAATGAGAGGGCAAGATGCAACACAGAGCTTCAAGCTGCACCGAGTCCAACTGGGGGACCGTGGCGCAGGAATTGGGTTTATATTTTATTTTAGAGTCTTAGGAGAAGTTCAGAATCAGGCCTGCTTTTACTTTAACCACTCCAAGGCCTCGGTTACACTTTCGGTGGCGATGCCACTTTGGTGGTTGGATACACCAGACCAGAACGCGGGTCTGACGTCGGCACTCAACACAATGTGAACTCTGCGGTCGGACTTGTGTTCCGATTTCACCTACCACCACCTCCAAAAGCAGCTTATGCAGTTTGCGCGTCGCTGGAGATATTGGATATCCAGAACCGGAGGTTAATGCGTCCTGCCGTGGTCGGACGGTAAGAGCTGCACTGAAACGGCCAGTGTAACCGAGGCCCGGGACACACACTGCTCAACGCGTCTTACGATTTCCTTTGACTCTCGGTCACAGTTTACAACGGTTTATGTGAGGGAGGGACATCTACCATCGGGCACTTCATCGTGGTCATCGTCGATGCCCCTCTTCACCACCCTGGGCCGGGTCTGGCCCTCCTGGGTCGTGCCCCACTCGTCCGGCACGGCCGAGGGCTGGAACTGGACTATAACCTATTGGGACCGCAAGAGCACACAGGGACCGTGTCAGACCCCCAGTGTGGTGGCCGCTCAAGTCAAAGACACTGGATGGAAAGTATAACGCTTCACAGTAAAACAATGGACTGTGGCGCATCTTGTGGCTAGGTTCATGGTTTCCCCACCAGGCGTTACCTTGGGGTTGTGCATGACGATAGTCTCCCCGGACGGGAACTCCAGCCTGCGGTGCCACTGGTTGGTAGACACTGCCTTCTTATACTCCGCCTGGGATCAGCAGGGATCAATGTGAAACAGTAGCCCATGAACGCACAACCATGCTCGAGTTTTAAACGAAGAGATACCATATCACTCAATCTCAGGGTGCCAACGTGTCTGGTACACACATTAAGAATAATGTTCATCAAGCATCAGGGAAACGTTAAGACACACCAATACAACAATTGCCTGAAGCTAGATATTCGACCTTTGAGCCACGCTGGTTTGCTGACTCGCTAGCTTTACTTTCGCTTTCACTTTCTCTGGTGGCTCTCGCCATTTTGAGGCAACCACCCAACCAACGGACGGACGGACGGACGGGCCCACCTCCAGCTTGTCGCTGAACTCCTCCGAGTAGGGGACGAAGCGGCTGTCGTTGTCTCCCTTGTAGAACCAGGTGCACCGCCGCACCTCCGTCTCGTCCTCCTCCCAGTAGACGGCCGTGCGCAGGCGGTCGTACAGCTGCACGTCGTAGCGCCCGCCGTCCGTGCGCACCACCACGCTCTCGGGGTCCGGTTGCACTGCGCCCGACCACAAACGCCATGAGCACCTCGTTTACACGTCACACGTCACGGACCTTTTATATTTCTGATTTCTATTTATTGTAGGTACGCACATTGTGTGTGCCATTTCTTTGCGTATTCTTTGCGTATACCATTTCTTTTACAGTGTTAAAAAAAAATAATGCCTAGATCCAGGTATATATGCCTAGATTTATGTATATGTATATTTTTGCATATTTTTATATTTTATATTTATATTTCACTCTGACTTCTCTATACTGTTTTTCTTTTCCCTTTCACCAGCTTACCATTCCACTGGAGTAGTTGTAACTAAAGCAATTTCACTCTGGGATCATTAAAGTATTTCTGTCTGTCCGTCTGTCTGTCTTGATCGGACCTAAAACGCCCCCGATCTAAAACAACCACCTCCCTGGTGTCATCAGCCCTGGCTACTCCACAGATATGTGGAACCTAGTCCAACTACGAACTCTATCGCCACGACAACCATTAAATGGCCTGCCATGGTTACCGCTCCCCTTCCCGTTGAAACCACCACATTTTAAAGCTCCGTTTTTGCAGTGTTTTGTGGGGGTTACCAAACGCGTGGCTCTTACCCGAGTTGTACGTCTCCTCCAGCTGGATGGAGTCGATGATGCTGAAGGGAAGCCAGACGCTCTTGGACTCCACTTGTTTGCAGAAGAACCAGTGAGGCTGCACGGCCTCGTACACGTTGAACTGCATCATGGCATTGGCGGGGACCAGCGCTCCGGCGGAGGTGGGAGGGGGCAGGGGACTCTGCATCTGTGTGGGAGGGGGCTGCAGACAGACAACAGTATAAATAGTAGGAGGAGGAATGGTCTAAAAAAGGAAGGCGGCCACTTGGTTAATTAAACACGCACAATATAAAAAGCAAACAAACGCTCCACCCACACACCGCAAAGGCTCACTGTTCATTGTGTTTATCTTATGAGTGGTTGGCTATGGTGGCCTCCAACCACTGCGTCTACCTTTGTGAACGCAGGCGGTGGCGTGGCGAAGGCTTGCGGCGGGGAGCCCAGAGAGTAGGGATTCTGCTGCAGATACTGCTGCGGCGGCGCGGCCGTGGACGGCGGCAGGACCTCCGGCGCGGGCATGTAAGGGTTGGCTCTGCTGCTCAGGGGGGTGTGGCGGTACGGGTTGTGACCCAGAGGGGTGCTCTGGAAAGGGGGCGGGGCGGCGGCGGCGGTGAGGGGCGGGGTTTGTCGCCCCACGGGGCTCTGGTAAACGTTGGCCCCGACAAAGCCCAGGGTGGGGTTGGTTTGGGGGCCAGGCGGCGGTGGGGTCGGGGTCATGGTGCAGGGGACGGAGGTCGGGCCCGTTGGCACCGGGGGCGGAGCGGAGGACAACGCCGGCGGCGGGCATTGCTGGTGGTGGCCTATGGACGCAAATGGGTCGCTGTTGGTTGCAGAGCTGGAGAAGTAGTTGAAGGTAGAGGGGGCCGGAGCGGTCGCAGAGGTCTGGCCGAGGAAGCTGTCTTCTTCTCCCACATCTGTTGAATCATCTGTGAAATATTATGAAGAGTGAGGAATGGAGTGCACATGTAACAAAACACCACAATGAAGATGTGAGGTCTGAATGATGTTAACACAATCACTCCAATGTGGTAAATCAGGGGGTAATTGACTAATCAAATCATCATAATATGTATTTGATTGGATCAATTTACAGCTATGATCCGAAATGTGGATGACAAAGTCACGGTGGGATTAATTGGTCATTTAAGATGGAAGAGATGTATCAGACTAACAAAACGTATGATTCCCATTCAGGCAAAGTGTTTTACACGATAGGACCAACAAAGATCCCTAGACATCTGGCGTTTCATAGGATCTATATGATCTATTGAGTCATTTAAATAAAAACCACAAGCAGTAGATAATTGAAGCTAAACCTCGCAGGCTATTTCTCCAACAACAATATATCTGGACATTGCAGAAGCTAGTTAAGTATACAATGACATTCACATCGTTCAAAAGAAAAAAAAACATATACAGTACATGGACTGGACTGTTTTTCTAGTGTCAAACGAATGGCTAACTAGTGAGCTAAGCATCCTGGCTAGTTAAAGTACCCCTGTTAAACCCTTGATTTTTAACACAATGACCCCATAACATGTTATCTCACCGCCTGACAACACCGCCGGACCAGCGGCCTGACTGACTGGGATGAACGGCAGACTGAAGTTAAACTCCGGTGCCGCACTAAACAGTAAATTTGCACTAGAGTTGGGCACATTATTATTCTTCCTATCAGCCATTTTCCCCTAAATTACACGTAGCCAATGCAAGTGGGCTTTAACCAACCACCCGGATCTCAAAGCGCTGTTGAACACACTTAATTTGATCTATACAACATGTGTATCAGTGGGAAGCACCGTTTCCCTGCGTTGACCGTGATTTGTAGATCGGTGAAATCCACGTCCGGGTAGAGGCGCTTTATTCATTATGTTTAGGCAGCACGTCGTTTGAGTAGCGCCCCCTGTAGGCCTGGAATGCTTATATATTGTGCGCTACTACAGCGTCGTTTGTAATGAATATATGTTTTTCTTCCATCAGAACACACCACTTTAGAACAGTAGACCCTTAATTGAATTACGTTGAATCAATCGAATAAATATGTTTAGTTGGTTAGTAGTTGGTTAGAGTATACACTTCCTACTCAGTAGTGTTCAGGCTGACCGTGTAACAAAATCAAGCGAACCGTTTTCCCGCGACCAGTGACGCAAATTTCCCGCCATGAGAGCATCACTTCTGGTGTCTGGTCAGCGTGTGCGGCGGGGATCGTAGAAAGTAGACGTCAACACAATAAAAGTATTGTAACTGTTTTGGACCGGGGTCATTTTTACTTGTCAACTCGAAGGGTCCGTTGCCGCATCATGCCGTCTACAAGCGATTGGATCAACAACCCTCTGGGTGTTGTGGAGGAGATGTTTGGTAAGAGTCAAGTCGAGACGCTCCCGCATGACAGCTATAGCACATTACATTGCTTTTTTTCTTTCCACTTCCCCAAATCTCAGAATCATAACACACACACACACACACACACACACACACACACACACACACACACACACACACACACACACACACACACACACACACACACACACACACACACACACACACACACACACACACACGCGTAATGTACATTCGTAACACTTAAAACACATGCGCTGTGATAGCTGT
>OMKI01003306.1:2258-7258 GCA_900302315.1 Phycis blennoides
GTGTAGTGTGTATAGTGTGCATCCTTATACTAAATGTATAAGGATGAGATGCAATTAACTGTATTGATCAGGGACTGATGTTTTGAAAATAGCTCTCCGTAGACCAAATGTATAATGATTAAAGCTATGTGAGTCTCTTCCGGAAGATGGGGAGTGACTCTGCGGCCAATGTCAGGACTGCAGAGTCACTCCCCATCTTCCGGAAGAGACTCAAGACCCACTTGTTCAGAGTTCATCTGAACCCTGCATAACCATCCCCTCATGCACTTGTTTGTTGTACGTCTTGGCACTTTAACTGCGCTTTGTAAATTAGCACTTTGATCGCACTTTAATCGCACTTGGTAACTTGGCACTTAGTCAGAGATGTTGTATACTGGCAATGGTTAATCTAGCAATTGAAATGCTTGAAACTTGTTCTGGTGACTTTCTTACTGTATTAGCTGCAATGAAATGTTGTACCCTCTTATGACAAATGTACTCTTTGTAAGTCGCTTTGGATAAAAGCGTCTGCCAAATGCCCTAAATGTAAATGTAAATTTCTTCTTCTTTGTGCTACTGACCAGTCATCCTCGTGTTACAGTGAAGGCCTTCTGAACTATCATCATAAACATTAAACCCCAGTTGACTGAGGCTTATTGATTGACACCTGACACATCTGTCCAGACCTACTTCCCCTTCAGCTCTGGAGGCCTCTGATTGGCTGACGCTAAGCGCATCCCTCCTCTGTGTGCCAGGGTATGGGCGGCCAGCACGGCTACTTCGGCCTGTGGCTGGACTGCGACTTTGGCCGAGGCCACAGCCGCGCGCGACCCAAGTGCACCACCTACGGCAGCCCCCAGCTCTCGGGCGAGGAGGACTTCACCCTGGACTACGTGGAGGTGTGGGCTGTTGGCAAGCCGCCGGAACAGGAGGTCAGAAGTGAAATAATTGCATCCTCATGTTGGAGACACCGTGTTGTTGTGCTTGCTGTGTTGGCTGATGCGTGATAGCTGCAGGCAAGTGTCAAATATTTGCCAAAAAGAGGAGGATTTAAAACATGACGTTGGATCTGTGTGTGTGTATATATATATATATATATATATATATATATATATATATAGCATTTTACCAGATGTGTGCTCATGCTAAAATGTATTGTTCTAGTGTCAGCTGATGTGTCTTGCAGCTGTAGCAACAGCTGTATCAAAGTCACAAGTAACATCCTACTACTAATTATTGTGCATAGGAATGCACAATCTAGATACCGCTTTTTGTCATATTATTCTTCACACTAAATTTCTTCAATTAATGGAGGCTAAACGACTGAACCTTCAAACTGTATTACAAAGGTATACGTCCATATACCTGTGCTATGTATTTTTCATTTTCGTCAACTTTTTGAGATATTTGCAATTACACATGCAAAAAAAACCCATAGACATAACATTGAGCCTTTTGACTCCGCCTACTGCCTTGCTCCTTTTGCCTTCGATTCGCTCGTAAAATTCTCCTTCGAGGCACATTTCTCAAATTACAGCCAAGGTAAGTACTTTGGGCATGTCTTGAAATGACAGTGCAGACTAAACTAGAAAATGTAATTCCACGCTTGGAATTACTTGCGCGTAATAGCGCGCGACTCTTTGACTTGCGATGCAGAACAGGTCATAACAGTATTGATGATGATGATGATGATGATGATGATAATAACTAGAAAATGTAATTCCGCGCGAGGAATTACTTGTGCATAGCAATGCCCGTAATTATTGAGATAAATTTAGTTGAGGTGGGGATCGAACCGCCAACCCTCCGGTTGTGGAGCCCAAACTCTACCCTCTGAGCCATGCCGTCCAGTTGGCAATTGCCAAATAAGCTGCTAACAGTAGTTCACTAGTTTGGCTAGCTAGACTGCACTGTCAATTCAAGACATGCACAAAGTTTGACAACAAAAAGGCTTAAAACACCCAAAATGGGAGCAGTTACCTTGGCTGTAATAGGTATACGGAAGTAGACCTTTGTAATACGGTTTGAATGAAATCTTGAGGTTCAGTCGTTTAGCCTCCATTAATTACAGACATTTGGTGTGAAGAATAATATGAAGATATCTAGATTGTGCACAGTTCCTATGCACAATAATTAGTGAAATACTGTTAGCAGCTTATTTGGTAGCAGGGCCCAAAAAATACTGAGGTCAAGAGTCAGAATTTCTAGGCGCGTTCTGGGGCATGGTCCCCCAGAATTTTTTTTAATTCCATTATTTAAATCTGGCCATTTTCAGAGTCTTAAGGGGCAAAAAATACATTATGACTTTTGAATAGGCTTATTTGTTTTGTTTGTTATCAGAGAACATCACCCTCATCCTAAATGATTTGCAAATGAGTCCCATTGTAAAACTGGAGAATGAATTTCATCAAGTCATGGATTAGGAATAAAAAGGAAATGAACTGTCCTGGGACAGAGGGATAATATATACAAATGCTGAAAATCAGTGGTATATCCCTTTAACTAGTACTGCAACTTATAGTACCTACATTTTGAGGTTGTAAACTTGATTTTTATGTCATCTTTCTTTTGAAGCTTCTATCTACAAGTGGTTAGAAATGTGTCACAAGACATTCTCATATAATTGAAATGAGTTGCTTCATATTTCCTTCAGTATTTAAAATAGACACCCAAGCCCTATTACACTATTATGTTGATGATGGTGCCTAATCTGTTCACTCTTGTTAAGGAAAGCCAGATTTTGAACACATTTCTATTATAATCTTACACAATACTTCAGTTATCATGCATTAAACATCAGTATAAAACGTATACAATTCTGGCATAGTCTCTTCCTTTTATAGTACCTGCTCTCCCTCTATCTCTCTCTTCACTGCTCCTCTTCTTGCTGCTTGGCCCAAAGATGAGCTTGGTTTGGCTCAGCCTTTTCCTCCCTATCCTGTTTTCCCTTTAGTGAAGAATATAAACAGCTTTTGAAAATTTTAGGTAAAAATGGGGCATTCTGAGGCTTTTTGAAGGACCATTATGGTGACTCATGAAGTAAGGGCAAGTCACCACATAAAATTATTTATTATTATTTTGAAAATGAACTGGATGTTTTATTTTGTTTCTGCGCACGACTTCCTGTCCTGTGCGATCTGCTCTGTGCCGTGTTGCTGCGTTGTGCTCGGGCATCCGGCAGAAATATATAACAGGTTCAACATCCAACATTGAGAAATCAACTCTGAATAAACGTTTCATTTTCAATCGAAGACGTCGCTGACATATCAATCGCAAAATGAATGTTGATTCAACCGATGGAAATTGATTGACGACCAGTACTGACAGAGTTAACCAAAATTAAACTTCGATGATTCGATGTTTCCTTGCTATCTGAGTAGTACGCTGGGCAGCAGTAAAAATATTTCCACATGAAAATGCTTTTTTTTTTTTTTCCTCAGTCATCTACCACTTAAACTGCTATCCACCTACATTTTTATCTTGGTGTGCTCCTCTTCCAGTGACTGGTGTGACTGACTGACTCACTAACGGTAGCGGTAACAACATCAACGTCCAACTTGTGTGTGGTCGTTACCATAGCGACAGTGCGTGTTGTTGCAGTTTTGTGGGAGACCAAGATCATCGTCCTGCAGTCAGTTTCACCTGTAATTTATTTTGAGTTTATATACCACAATTTAAGCAAAAAAATGTAAAATACAGAGGACACGACCTCGGTGTCCTCAATGGTAGTTACGGCCTTGTTTGGTAGCTGTAAACTGGACGGCATAGCTCAGTGGGTAGAGTGTGGGTTCCACAACCGGGGTCCATCCTCACCTTGACTAAATTGATCTCAATTACTACGGGCATTCCTAATGCATAAGTAATTCCTCGCGTGGAATTAAATTTCCTAGCTACATTCATTGTATTTGGTAAAACCCTCTGTCTTTATGTGCACTACGTGTTGTATTGTCCCCCAGGGCGAGGAGGAGCGGGGCAAGAGGAGCATCCTCAACATGGATGCTGAGGTCCAGGCCATCATGGAGATGACCGGGAAGACCCTCCACAGCCAGGGCCTCAGAGAACCAGAGGAGGATGAGGATTAGCCCTGACGAGGAGAACCTCCGGAGAACCAGCAGGACCTGGGCCCGGATCGTCCCAAAGGACAAACCCCTCACTGTCCCCCACCGGGCCATGTATTAAGAGGGATCTGAAAGCCAGTAGTGTTTTTTGTTTTTGTTTGAAGGGCCCCTATTTCAATATAGGTCCACTGGCGGTGAGAGTGGGACTGGGTTGTAATGGGGGTCCTTCTAACATCAACAGCTTCTAGTCTTGTTGGCATTATCCAACCATTTGAAGGTTTTGTTGCTGCTAAAATACTTTTTTGTTTTTTAAAACTGGGGTTGTTTTTAAAGAGACAATTACAGACCGCTACAGAAGCACCTAAGATGCATTCAGGTTTACCATAAATCCCCTATGAGATGCAAAAGACAAAACACACACATACACCCTAGAAGTTGGGAGTGAAAAGTAGGATCCAAGCAGGGGGTCTATTCCAGCTGTATGGAATTTACTGCACTTCTCAATCAAACTATAGCTGTATTTAGCACTGTAAATACATTATTTGAAACTACCAATAAGTTCACATTCATTGGTTGCTACAAAGATGAAATCCGATGCCATCCGAGCATCACTCAATCATAATGTCCTTATGATTCTTTCTGGATTAATAAACGGCTCCTCCCATTATTCGCATAATGGCTCTTCAGAGCCAGAGCGGCATTGATTATATTCTACTGAGGGATTGTGCGCGCGTTCAGCCTCTGAGCTGTATTGCAGCAAGACTGGAATGTCGGCAGTGTATTTCATTACTTCTTGCACCAAGCTGAGTTGCTTCACTTACCCTAAATGTAGCACTGAATATATGTGACTTGACTGTGGTCCCTTTGGTACAGCATTTATTTCTCGGGGATGTATTGTTTTTCTCCCACAAGCATTACCAGCATAAATTCTGAACTAAGGAAAGGCGGCACTCATTACAAAAC
>OMKI01003319.1:5926-16014 GCA_900302315.1 Phycis blennoides
TTTTGGTCCATGTACAAAATACAAATAAATAAATATATAAATAAATATAAATTAATGTTTCTCGTATATTTTTATATTCATTATTTTTACTTAAATATAGATATAGGCCTACATGCAATAAAATCTCCAGAACTGAGAACATTTAATTCTAACCACAAGTCAACCTCTCTCTCGCACACACACACACACACACACACACACACACACACACACACACACACACACACACGTAATATTTGAAATATTTATGGAGAATTGAACATGGACAGTAGTTTTAGTCGGTTTTTAGTTTTGGTGTACATCTGACATTAAAGGTACCCTATGGCTACATACTCTATCTTAAAATCGTAAATTAACATTCAGAACAGTGTTTCATTCTGCCATCGATTTCAGATAACCAAAAAAAAAACAATGATAGCAGAGAACAGGCCGCTCTCCAACCCTGACATAGAACCGTCAAATAACTGGTCAAATAGAATCTTCATAGAAAATACATGGAGAGATGGGCCGTCTGACGGCCGACTCGGAGGCTGCTCATTTCATAGCTTTACCCTTGGTAAAGCGCCGAGCACCCCCATAGCACCTATAGAAAAAAAAGTCTGGCGCAGCCACTGGATCATATAATTGACTGTAGCTAAACCAAATGAAATGGGTCCTGTGGTTTCTCCCTTCTTAATGTTTCTTCTTGCCCCAAGAATAAACATAATTCAAAAAATTATATTTTTGTTACCATTTTTTGCTACAACTCCAGGGAAATGTATGGCCAATGATCAGAGAAATTTGATTCAAAAGAATTATACAGATGGTGTAACCAAAACCATTAAATTAACTTTGTTCATTGTAGGCCTATGATCTTATAGAGTTATGGGTTAAAGCGATTTGTGATCAGTGTGAGTTGTGACATTTCCAGCATCTTGCCATTGGACATTGTGTTCCAAGACACCTTACTTTAAATGGTTAACAAAGTACTTTCCCAAAGCAAGTACTCTAAGAACATCATGCTTAAAATGAATTGCATGAAACAAATTAGACTCTAAGCTTGCCTATCTTTTAGATGGTGTGGCATACCCTTTATGGAATGGAGCTCAGGTTGTGCATGAGATTCTCTCCTCTCTATTCTCATTGATGTTCACTGTATGCGTGTTAAGGTCTCGCCATGGATTTCTGATAAAAACGTAGACTTAGATAAGAAAAGCATTTGTGAAATGCTCGGCAGCACTAATCAGAGATTAAGCTTTTCCAAGCCTAAATTATGTCTTCGAGGGCCAGGGCAGGAGCTGGCTCCCGGGGAGGGTCTATGCTGGGGGCGGACATGCCGGACATTCGCCAGGGGAGCCTGAGGGTTGACGGGACCCTGAGAGACGGGGGCGGGGTCCCCGGAGGCGCTGGAGGAGTGCTCGTCCTCGCCTGGGTTCAGACGTGTGTGGTTGTGCTGATGGGCAGCACCTCCCCGGCGGGTCGAGTTGTGGACCTGCTCCTCACCTTTGGCAGCCTTCAGCCAATGACAAAACAGAATTAACAGCATTGGCTCACGTGTCGCTCCAAAATGACACTATAGCGGTACAGCACCTTCAAGCAAATTGTCAAAAGCAAATAAATCGACTATATTTTTAGCTTGGAAATGTGAAGATCTGAAAGCCGTATTTGACAGCGACACGACAACCCGACAAGGTTATTACATATTATTCCCCCCGGTCGCTTCGTGACTTTGCAGCAGACGACACCGCCGCTTGCGCGCAGATGACGTCAGAGGAAGGCGAGGCTTTGAGGATACGTGCGCGTGAATCCAACCTGGATTCAAAGTACCTGCGGCTCGTGGAGCTCACGCGTCACCTCCACCACCGGGGGTCCGCGCGGCAGCTCCGCTCCTTCTCCTCTCTTGAGGATGAGCTGTGGGAGGATGACGGTGTCGTCATGCGATGTGTGTGATGCCCAACAGAAGCCCTTGTGCTGGAGGGGGGGGGGGGTTGGGTGATGAAAGCAGCGTTAAAGCCCCGAAGCTCGCCGTTGCGTCATTGCAAAGCACCGTCTATTGTTAACTGGGATTTAACCCTAGAAGCGCCGGCGCCACTGAGCTACCCTTGACTGCCTGGCCTGTTGGATGGGCTTTTGTTGTACTGACGCCAATACATTCTGCAAATGGCTTGAATGGATTTGAGTTCAGTTATGTATGTATTTGGTATAACTGCTTTTACTCAGCTACCTTTTATTCTATGGTATTTTTACAATTATTTATTGTCTATTTATATTTATTTTTGTATTTATTTTATTTTTCTTATTTTTATTTTTGGTATTTTATTTTATTCTATTTTTATTTTTTGTATTGTATTTATAAATACCCTGGCTGCTACGGCTACCCGATTCCCCTTCGGGGATTAGCCTAATAACGTCTCTCTATGTCTATGTCTATGTCTATATCTATTAGTTTTAGCTGTATACAGTATTAAGCATGAAATCAGGACATTGTTCATTTCAACGTTATGCAAAATAAAATCTTCAACATTGATTCAACATTCAACAATCAACATTCACAATCAAACGTCGGTTTATGTTCCTAACCGTTAGCTTCCACTAGATGTCCTTGTTGTCCCCAATACCGATTCATATTCCTCTTCTGTTTTTTAGAGCCTATTTTCGCCTATTGGCTCTCATTTTTAAGATGGCTTTGTTTGCTTGAGAACCCTTATTTAATCATGTTCAATTCAAATCTCTGGTCATTTTCTGCACTTTGTGTGTGTGTGTGTGTGTGGACGCGTGTGCACATGTGTGTGTGTCTGTGTGTGTGTGTGTGTGTGTGTGTGTGTGTGTGTGTGTGTGTGTGTGTGTGTGTGTGTGTGTGTGTGTGTGTGTGTGTGTGTGTGTGTGTGTGTGTGTGTGTGTGTGTGTGTTATATGTACAGCCAACAGACAGTCCATTAGTGGACAGTAGGCAAGATCATCACTAGTACTGTTCTCCTTTGAACATACTGTCTCCTTGATGGTGAACTCCACATAGTACATTGGTCCCTTAATCCACTAAAGATATACGCACACACACACACACACACACACACACACACACACACACACACACACACACACACACACACACACGCAACCACACAGAGAGACACATGGTTTGATGTCTTTTGTCATGCAATCAACAGTGGAAATACCTGCCCGGGAAGCAATTGAGTTGTTCCTTTGAACTTTTACCTGTGAACTGGCTCTGGTGATGCTCTGCAGGCCAACATAATTACTCAGGGTGCTTTCTGCATTGATCCTCTGCAAGGAGAGCTTGGTGGTATCCAGGACAACGGGATCATCGAGTCTGTCAGGTGTGGGGCAGTCGGGACACTGGTCCATCATGTCCGGAATAGGCACTTCACAAGAGAGGTCAGGGGTCAAAATGGTCAACGTCAAGTTTGGTCAATACAAACTACAATGAGAATCCAAGATGGACGCTTAGTTATCATGTCATTTCTTGATGACTATGAAGAGCCAATACCTCTATAATCCTGACTAAAGTTTTATCTTCTAGTAGTAGTTTGTGAATGTATGTATGAAATCCCCTTAGTCTGAGCTACCATCAAATATCAGGGGACTCATAGCTACCGTCCAGTTGTTATGCTCATAGTGACCTGGATGTGAGTTCAGACTTGTGTATCCTTTCTTTCCAAATGAACACATACACTGAAATACCTTGACGAATTGTACAGATGTAACGCTGCAGCTCAAATGGCTGCTCACAACACATTCTCCATACACCTACAGTATAACACACACACATGCACACACGCACACGCACACACACACACACGCACACGCACACGCACACAGACTGTGATTTGATATGGCTTTGGAATTGCTAACTACTATTTGTACTCTAGGCTTGCTAATGGGCTATTATGTTTGGGTTTAATCCACCTCTAGGATGCACCTTGCAAACACTTACTGCGATATCAAAGAAACTCCTCACTTCACACTGTTTCCATGGTTTCCTGCTGGTCACATGACACTTTGTCTCCAAGACGTCTATAGTGAGTTCATAGATGGACCTGCCTTTCTCCTACTTCGACAAAAAGACAGGAAATGGAAGCCATTTAAATTATGTCTCAAAAGTGATATTGCTTTTTATATACATGTGTTAGTAAAAGGTTGTAATAATAGTAAAGATAGTAAATTGGCTATCAAGGCCTATCTGACGTTTGTTGCACTGAATGAACTCAGATTTCAAAGATTCAAAACATTTCTATCCTTTAATCTTTTATGTTTCCCTTTCCATAGCAGAGAGAGAGAGAGAGAGAGAAGAGAGAGAGAGAGAGAGAGAGAGAGAGAGAGAGAGAGAGAGAGAGAGAGAGAGAGAGAGAGAGAGAGAGAGAGAGAGACAGAGACAGAGACAGAGACAGAGACAGAGAGAGAGAGAGAGAGAGAGAGAGAGAGAGAGAGAGAGAGAGAGAGAGAATTGGAAAGAAAGCAGAGAGTGAGAGCAGCCCACACACGTGTGTGTGCCTGTGTTTCCGCGTGTATCCCCCTCCTCACCTGGTCAGTCGCTGGCTGGACGTCATGCAGCCTGTTGAAGCTGAGGATGTACCCCTGTGTCCTGTCCCGGTTGACCTGCTCCAGGGCCTCTTCTGCTATACTGACCACCTCTGGGCTCTGACAACCAGGCTTGTCTGGGTGGGCGATGCTCCCCCCGTAGGGCAGCCAGCCACAGAACCAGCAGGCATGCAGTCGAAGCCCCCCTGCAAACACACACACATTGTGACCACAAACAACAATGCTATGGTTCCAACATAGAAGGGCTGCGCAAGTCTTTGATGGTGTCTTCTTCCGGAATATAGCCAGCGGCAGGCTAGCCTAGCAGAGGGACAGGATTCTTGGTAGAACGCGTTTGAAATGCAGATAAGAAAAATGGATTCTGCTGGACTTAACCCCCCTTAAGCAAACAACTGCTGTCAGGTTCTGAGCCAATGACTGAATGAGGAAAATCGATACGGATATGAAGTCACAGGGCAGACCAGCGTTGATTTAGGACAAGCCATAACAAACATACTGATATCTGTACCAGAAAAAAAACGTTCAGACTTTCGCACAATGACATTGTCGCAGGGAGGGCAAATTCAACCCTCACGCTTTGAGAACCAGATGTTAGTTAGATGAATATTTTATATACTGTTTATTCATACTTATCATTGCTTATTCATTGCTTAGCATTTTTGCAGTTTTTCCCGGCCTTTACCGTGGCATTTATTGTGTTGGGATTAATTGCCCTGCAATAAAAATGTGATGAATGAGGCAGTGTCAGTGTTTAAGTAGAAAATCTTTAAAAAAGTAGAAGTTATTTTTTCAACCATCTTCCACATCATGTGGATAACCCCTAGTGTTTAAAAGTGCATTCTACCATTACCTGTTTGTTCTATTATCCTGCTTCTCTTCAGGTGCACTGAATCTGTGTCTCATATGCAGCTGATTTTGCTGCTGTTTGTTACTCGATAAAAGTCATGGGATAATGCTTATTATTGCTTCAAAGTGGTTATTGCTCTCATTTGATGTTTTTGTGAAGAAGAACTATCCTTTTTACAAAACAGACATGCTCTATGTCATCGTAGAAAAACATACATGTTTGGCCCACAGAATGATCAAATCAAAATCACGTGATTTCATCACTATTTCTCATGTCCCACAGCGCAATAGCGTAGCCATGTTCAACGCTTACACGCTAACCAGGTAGCTGCCTCACTCCACCGAGGGGGCTCTTACTGGACTCCTCCAGACCAGGGTGCTGATGTTGGAGCCCGTTGGCGTGTGACGACACAGAGCAGGAGGTGCAACATTCTCCCGTGCAGGAGATCTCCCCGAGTCTGCGTGGGCGACGGCTGGTTTAACCTGTCGCACGTTGGTTGCTCAATGCACAGTGCAGCCTTCCCCCTAGTCTCAGAGTCCGGTCAATCTGACCCGGGGGCCCCGGGTGAGACTGCTTAAACCGGCCATCATCCACACACACTCCACCAATACTTTACTTTCCCCCCAAAAATATAATGTACTGATTTGTTTATAAAAATAGATAAGCAGACTGATTGATTGAAGGAGATGCCATTTATTTAAGTGTGAAACCAAATATATGAACAAACACTGACTTTGTCAGCAGCTGAACTCATAGGATAACTCATCATGGATGAAAACTTTGTTGTTCAGAGGCTGTTGCAGTCACAGGGAGAGTGGATGAGTAAACATGGCTTAATAGTTTGTGAAAACAAATATTTTAACCAAATCAATACAATGCCAGTTTTTAGATTGTATGTATTTTTTGCACATAGTTTAGCGTGTAAGGAGGTAGACCATTTGTAATTCAAATTCAGGGACAACAGCATGTTTGAGATGAGAGCAAGTCTGTGCACGCCTTTCTATCCCAGACACACCGTGGCTAATGTGTGTGTGTGCGTGTGTGTGTGTGTGTGTGTGTGTGTGTGTGTGAGAATGTGTTATATTCAGATTTAGTTCATGAGTTCTTTTATGCAACAGCCTTGAACATGGGATCAGTAGCGAAGGCCTCCTTCACCAGCGCGTTCTCAGTGCCCGGGACGAGCGAACCGGGGCAGTCTGTCCCCGCCGCGGCGCTGGGGAAAGGCTGGATGACGGGCTCCCTCGCGCCGGGGATGTCCGGGTCGGGAAGCAGGGGCAGCACGACCCCCGCCACGGGGCCGGCGGCCTGCTGGTCGGGGAAGGCGGGCAGGGTGGCGGCCTGGCTCATGGGGGGCAGCACGATCACCATGCCCTCCGGGTGGTGGTGACGCCCGGGCGGCGAGGAGCCGGCCTGCCCCTGCTGCTGGTGGTGGTGGTGGTGGTGGTGCTCGTGCTCATGCAGGTGGCCGTGCTGGTGCTCGTGGTCCAGGGCCATGTCGTGGTCGTGGTCGTGGGTGTGCGCGGCGCCGGCGTGGGCGTACTGGTGGTGCTGGTGCGGCCGGTCGCCCGCGTGCTCGTGCGCTTTGCCGTGGTGGGAGTGCACGTGGTCGTGGCCGTCCTTGGTGTGGTCGTGGGCGTGGTCGTGGTCGTGGTCGCGGGCGTGGCCGTGGTCGTGGGCGTGGGCGTGGTCGTGTCCGGCGGTGTGGTCGTGGGCGTGGTCGTGTCCGGGGCCGTGGTCGTGGGACTCTGCGGCTCTGTCGGTGTGGCTGTGGTCCGTCTCTCCGCCCAGCAGATGGAGCCTCTTCTGCTCCTCGGCAAACTGCGCGAGAACAAACCATTTGAACACGATGAAGACGGATGCCCCCCAACGACATTATCAGAGCATAACTCTCTAAGCCATGCCTTTATTTGGAAATTCTTGTGGAATTTAGATAGCACCCTAATGTGGGTATGTACACAGACACGCAGCGCCACTCGTAAAAAAACTTGTATGTATTGCTATTGACTGGATGCTTGGCTTGTTCTCTCAGTCTAACCTGTGAGTTACTTTGGATAAAAAATGTCTCCTTATTGACACTGACGTGAATCATAAACCTCGTGTCTAAAGAGCAACACGAGTCACAGTAACATTTGCCTGTTGACTCTCTGTGTAATGTTGGCGGGGTCCTGCAGCAAGTGATCCCCAAGCGACGCCCAGTGTTCCCAAATCCAAATCTCAGTGATGTTTGGATGTTTGAGTCTCACCTCGGGCTCATAGATGGTGCATGCAGCGGTGACGTACTCATCGCCAGTATGAGTGATGGTGTGGGAACCTTTGCAGAATCCCCTGTGCTGAAGAGAACAGAAAAGAGAGTCAAAACGTCCATGAGGAAAAAAAGGAAATGATTCGGAAAAAAGTAGTAGCCTATAAAAGTGATAGTGAACTGATTCAGAAATAGATAGTATTTTATTGAATTGAGGTGGCGAGAGCCATAGATGAAATACTGCTCTTCAATGTTCAAATGATTCATTTTTTTTACATTTTATTTTATTCAACTTACTGCAAACTCGCAATTCATGATGGGGCATTTTTCAGTGGTGGTGTCGTTGTTGGCACAGATGGATTCCTGGATGATGTATTCGGTCATATAGTTCTCCATCATACCTCCCTTTAGCATGCATGCACACGCGCACACACACACACACACACACACACACACACACACACACACACACACACACACACACACACACACACACACACAGTTAAGCGAGTGCACGTGACGTGCGCGCGGTACTGCATGTTGTGCTATCCACCACGTTGAGCTGAAATGTGATCATCTTCACAGAATGAATTCACAAAGTGAAATAGCTAACGACAGTGTGCGTGGGTCTCGTGCTGCTGACCTGTGACTGAGCCCGGGTGATCTTGACTAGATTGAAGCGATTGGCGAGGCCGCTCTCCTTGTTGAACTTGGCCAGGGAGACGGAGGTGGCGTTGACGGTGTGCCTGTTGTCCAAGGCGTCGAGAGTTGGGCAATCGGGGCACGTTGCCAACAGCTTACTAGCTGCGACTGAAGAGAAGGGGCGACATGCCGTGATGCATATGTTGCCTGTCTATTCATTCCGTCTCTCTCTGTCTCTGTCTGTCTCTAGCTTAATTTACATTTCGATTTCATTCAAAGCACGCCAACATTTTTTTTTTGTATTTGTACAAAGCATACAAAATACAAACACTAGCCTAGAATAACGATGTACGGTAAGGAACTCAAGGGCAATAGCGATCAGTCAATATTCCCAGGCGGTAGTGTTCGTGCTTACCTGGCCTGATGGTGCACTTGTATTTGTAAAGACGCACCACCCTCTGTGGCTTGTTGATATAGATGGTAGCTTTGCACTGTCCATACACCTGCAGGAAGGAAGGGAGTCTCATGTATTCGCATAGCAGCCCCCAGGGCAAAGAAAAAGCTAACAGAGGAAAACAGGCTGTTCTAAAAGGGACTGGGGAGGTACAAGGCACTCGTAATTCTGCTGTTAGGGGAAAATTAGGGTTCATATTTCCACAAACCCTGTTTCGCCCGACATTACTTTACCCGCGTGGGCGGGCAGGGGAACTCTGGGACTTGAACATAATGCGTATGCATGTGTGTTGGCTGACCAGCATTTCGCTGTCGGGTCGGGCTTCACAGCTCTTCCAGTGCTTCTTGCTGATGACATGGCATTCCGTCTCCACCACGTCCAGGGTCAGGTAGAACACCATCCCCGTACCTCCCTGTGAAACACACACGGACGGACGGACGGGTCTCATCAGAAAAACGTGGGTTCGTCGATTTGACTGAAGAACTCGCCGTGGCACAACATTTGAGTGCGGTCAAATGATGACATTTCGACACATATTCACATCGACAGCGTTTTGCAGCGGTAAATACTACAATCATTTTAATGGCCTTTCAGCCAATGAGAGCACAGCCCCCCCCCCCCCCACACACACACACACACACGCACACACACGCGCACACACACACACACACACACACACACACATTCACACACACACACACACACGCACACACACACATTCAGACACACACACACACACACACACGCACACACGCACACACACACACACACATTCAGACACACACACACATGCGCGCGCACACACGCACACACATTCAGACACACACACACACACACACACACACACACACACACACACACACACACACACACACACACACACACACACACATTCAGACACACACACACACGCGCGCGCAGACGCGCAGACGCGCAGGCCAGCGCCGGCGACTCACGTGGCTCATCTGGTTCACGTTGGTGAGCCGGTGCAGGGCCAGCACGTAGCCGTCCTTGCGGTCGTCGTTGATCTTGTCGACCGCCAGCCCCGCGGCACCGACCGCGAAGGCGTCCGCGCACGAGCCCGCCTTCATGACCCCGTCGTCCTCCTCCACGGGCGCGGCCAGGCCCAGGCACGCCACGCACGCCAGCGACAGCACAGTCAACAACTTCATGGTGATAATATCCCTACGACCACACGGGAGTGCCGGGCCTTTTATAGCCCCGCTTGACCCTGCCTTCGCAGAGAGAACCCTCCCCCTAGGAGAACAGGCCACGCCTCTTGCTGTCTCCCCCCCTACCCTCCCCCCCCCCCCCCCCCCCCCCCCCCCCCCCCCCCCCGCCGGTACATCAAAGCTCAGCTCGGTC
>OMKI01003321.1:9036-21775 GCA_900302315.1 Phycis blennoides
CATACACACACACACACACCAAGGGAGAGTTATAGCCTTTTAACTCAAAGCCAGAAAATATGAAAATTGTGAGTGTGTGTGTGAGTGTGTGTGTGTGTATACCTTTACAGATGGGACAGCAGTATTGAGGGTCCTTAATAGGGTTAGAGCACTGAATAGGAGGGCACCTCTCCGTACGACAGACCACATTGCCCCCCTGTGTGTACACACACACACACACACACACACACACACACACACACACACACACACACACACACACACACACACACACACACACACACACACACACACACACACACACACACACACACACCTGTAAAAATGATGCCTAACCCTGCCACCACTGCAGGCCAATCCAAGCCATTCATTAAAAAATGGGCCTTGCAAAGAAACTGTAGACTGCAGGGAGGGTGTGGACCTGTGGGTCTTTATACTCCTGAGACAAACACTCTCTGGTCCTTTTATGTGTACAATGTATGCTTTTCAGAACAAGAGGAGCAGACACTGCTGACTCAATCCATGCCTTTTCAATCCATTTAATCTCAGCAGACGATATATGTACATAACACCCATCCCTCGGGATCAGAAGCTGGAAACCCCAGGATCAGAAGTTCAAAGATATAACCAAGCAATATCAATGTGCATATCTGGTTTTAAAAGATGAATAAGAACTGTGTGAATAATTTAGTAAATTTCCAGTTGGAAGAGGTTGAAGCAGAGGTTGGAAGAGCACTGAAAATCCATCTGATATAGAAATTCTGTTACTTTGATGAAATTCCACTCAGTAGAAGTAAAACATAATGGCATAAAGAACAAGTGTGAAAAGTAGGGCATTTAAAAAGTACAGGCTATTTTGTTAAACAAAGCAATTTTAAGCATTTCTCAAAACCTAAAGTACTCAAACAAATTGGAATTACAGGAAATAGCTACTCAATTACTCAAACCTGAGACAAAATGCACAAATGTACACCCCTGATAGTTGGGGCGTTGACCTCACCATTCCAATGGAATTCAATGGATCAATACAGTCTGTGACCACTCCCACATTGAATCAGTATTTATTACTAGGAAAACATATTTACGCAGGAAGCAAGACGCTGTAGGTAAGATAAGAGCTCGCTGAGTGGAATGTGCTGTGAAAAGATCTGTAAGGAGTTGACTGTGCCTGCCTCTGTATCAATGAGTCAATTTAGACTCAGACCAATCTGGCTCATTTCTGATCAATCAGGGCATTTCTTCCCTGATTGGTGAAACAAATCTATCTTTCATTTCAGAAACATGTGTGTGGAATGCAACAGTTTTCAATTGCAGAGAGCTGGAGGGAGGGAGCAGAGAGAGAGGGAACTCACAAATCTGATTGAAGGACAATGAAGTGAAGTTGTTACCTTTATGTAGCTGGTAGTCCCCCAGGGCAACACCTCTTCCTCCCTGGGGCATCATGCTCTTCATCCTGTAGGCTTCCTTGGGGTGGTTGAAACGGAAGAAAGATGATTGGCCAAAACACAGCATACAGCCTGGAAGAGACGGTTGAAAAGGTTCTGTTATTATGGCGCTGAAGCATAAGCAGAGAAGGAGTCATCACATCATAGTCCTACAGAGGACCGTACAGTACACTGCTGAAACCAGAGGTTCACTCATCAACTAGTGGTCCATTCACCTCATTGATTGTTTATAATTTAGCAAAAAAAGATCCATAGATGTTTTTTAAGGAACAGGTTTATTAGTGTACCAGACACAGTCATTAGAGAAGTATGACACAGTACTGGGGCAGTACTACACAAACACACACAGGATCTTTTAGAATCAACACCAAAGACAACCACTGTGACATTCAGAGAAATGACATGGTGATGCAGAATAGAAGAAAAACAATCTATCAAGGATGATGACATCATATCTTACAAAAACTCCTATAATTTTGTGAAATTATAGAACACTGAAAATACATTACATAAATGTTTCTTAATTGTTCCAGAGCTATTGCAATATTTCCAATAGGCAAATCACAAAGTACCCTACTCTGAACAACAGCCTAACTAAAACAAAACAATGTTTACAAGTGTGTCCTGCTAGCTTTACAACAATAAACAGCAAGTCATAAAACATGCGACTGTAAAAATGACTTTCGATACCCTTACCTTGGACAAAACTGCAGATTGCTTTGGTTTGAACATTGTTGGAAACTTTTAGGATAATGTAAGTAAACAGCTCAACAATATATATAACATAGATCTAGTATTTAGATCTATATGGCAGAGCAAAATTGTAATTGCTTGAACATCATGAACACATTGCTAATAATCATTTGTAAATGTTGTCATCCAACATAATCACATTACCACAATTGTGTTAATGGTTCAAAAAGCATAATTTGATGTGTATTCGGCCTGCATTATGAAGGTAGCCAGCAGTAGGTCTAATCAGTTCTGCCTATACTGTCATTCTCTTGCATGGTCTTCGTCTAATCCAACGCTCTACTCTAGACAGAATGTGGAACAAACAGAAACTGCCATGCCTGGGTTAAACAGAAGAAAAAGCAAAGTAGAAACTTGTCTATCAAAAATATGGAGGTGTATGGCAGCCCATGAAGCAACAAATACCAGCTGCACTTTCATTTAGAAAATGAAGGCAACAGCTGCTTTGGAAAAGCACACCTGCTTACCTCGAAAGGCCCTGACAGGAAGAATTAACAGGAAGAAGCTCTTCACAAGAACGAAGGCAAGCGGTATGATACGGGAATCCTATTTACATGCTAAAATAAAGTATTTAAATGCTAAAATAAAATAAAATGATCTCATGATGATGATGATGATGGGTATATTTGAGAACAGCTGACAAGGCATTGGAGCTGTGGTTGGAAGCACCACATCATCTTCATCACGGAGTCTTTAAGCCCCTTGCTTGAGCAGTCATCTGACTTCCCCACACCAATCTCCTGCTTTTTGTGTCTTTAGCCCCACATCTCTCATCTCTCTCTCTCACAACTAAAAACATCCCATGTTATCCGCCCAGGATCAAAACAACTGATATTGCATTCACAACATACACAAACGCACAAGTGCATGAGTCAGCAAAACAAATCAAGAGCACTCGTTCACCCACTCCTCACGTACACACGCACCTATTGGTTGGTGTGTACACCAGCATGCTCTAACCACTGTCATGAGTTAATCCTATTCTCATAAATGATCCTTCAATGTGATTCTGTGATGCCCCTTTTTTGCAACACTGAGCTGAATTGTCTTAATGGATGGATTACCTTTATTGAAATGTACACAATAAAAGATAGGCTCTGATTAACTTTTTTAATCACAGATGGACGTTATTGTCATCAAACAAATCTTGGGCAGTGTTCCAAATCAAGGGGCCACTATCACACCTTAAATCAATCCATGGGCCTTCAGGTTTCAGCACAGTGCTCTCTGTTGAGAGAGAGCTCATCAATTTAGCCATTACAACCCTGGCAGTCACTTGTCAAGATGGATTCTGGCACGGCAGCAAAACAGAGCTTGAGGAACACATCGGCAAGAAAGCAATAAATGTCAGCGTCCCAAATGCTAGATTTATGGGCCCCAAGGGATATTTTAGGATCTATCAATGACCCAGAATAACAGTTTAGTGTGTAAACTCTGAGGCTTCACTAGGACTATGTATCATTATGCTTGTTAGAAGTGGGGGGAATTACAGGATGACGGATCTCTATTAATCAAAGCACGCCCAGCCATGTTGACACAGTGCGACTGCTTTGTTTTATAATTACATGACAGGGAGGAAACATAACACAAATACTGTTCTGCGTACAGTCTGACAGCCTATTCAAGTGTAAAGGTTTAAGGCGAGAAATGATTGCCCTTTCTGCATAGGTACCAAAAGTTAAAATCATGAAAGATGAATGCAATAAGATTCATAAACTAAATGGGAACCTCTGCAGGAAAGCTAGTTTATATAACACAGGCTTGTGTTGTATAGTCACATACTGTGGATGTGCCATTTATATGTGGACCAAACCCATGAGACAAACGAACCTACCCTTACAAAATAAGGAGGCCTAGTGATATTGTTAATGACGATAATGACTATAATTGCCAAATGCAAAAGTATTTCAAGTCAAGAACTATGTTTGCCCACAATGGCGTCTCCCAGTAGGCTCAAAATAGATGGCTCACACAGCTCATAAGATTGATTTTAAGGTTTTCTCTAGAAATCTATTATTGATGTTGGTTCTATGATCTACCAAAATAAAACAGATATAGCTGTGTCGAAGGAGGAGTAAAATATGAGGAAATGGATTTAGTCCAGGTGACACCACAATCGAGATGAGTTTGGATATATTGGTGCATACTATACATATAGCATATATCTTTAATGTGCACCTTCACCAGTAGATAACAGCAATGCTCCACAATTAAAATATTTAGTTGATTTTTCTGGCTCCTATGGTCCATACAAATATTGCTACAAGTATTGCTACAAGTGGCCGCCCTCCCCTCTCTACCTGGGTGGTCTGTTCACCTAGCATCAGGTCACAGTCTCCATGCAGGCTGACTGAGGAGTGGGTCTGGTGATCAGCTTTCCCTACAGCAGACACGGTGGTCGGTGTTGAATGCTACGCTGTGGAGACCAATGTTCCTTTTGAAACCTCAAGCTGAGGTTAACATTTAAGCTATGGAATGTAGGCTTTGAAGGGCTTTATATTTTTCCTGTTCAACTGAGCACAACCAAGTTAATCCTACCATCATTGCCTTCATTAACTACACTTTGTTGTCACACCAAATCCCTACAGGGACTTAATTCCCTACAGTTAACAAACCTAGTAATGCTTAGCAAGTGGTGATGTAACATCTACGAGCCATTTCTGGTTGGCCAATACATACTCTATTCCCCCCATGGTCAGGTTGACCTTCAGCTAAACTCACATGAAGCACTTTCCTTCTTCAATATTAAATAACCCAGCTACAATATTTTGGACTGAATTAATTCAATAATTTTGAACTTTAGAGACACCATTCTTCAAAGGTTAGGCTAGGCAAAAAAGACTAACTTGTGCTATTGCACGATTGCATGAGAGAGAGAGAGAGAGAGAGAGAGAGAAGTATGTGGTGCTAAAGACACAAAAATGAGATTGAAGATGGTGTGGGAAAGTCAGATGACTGCTCAAGCAAGGGGCTTAAAGACTCCGTGATGAAGATGATGTGGTGCTTCCAACCACAGCTCCAATGCCTTGTCAGCTGTTCTCAAATATACCCATCATCATCATCATCATCATGAGATCATTTTATTTTTGCATTTAAATACTTAGGAGAGAGAGTGAGGGAGACATCTATGTTAGCACACAATATTGCCAGTAAAGTATTGTACTTCTAATAATCATGATATATGTGACGACAATCTGGATAGAAGATGTCTTATAGAGGCTGCCTCAACTTCCTGGGAGGAAAGGCGAAGTGTGTGTCCAGTGGTGTGTGTTTGTGTGTGTGTGCTTTCATCAGCATATCCCTAGTCAATTAGCTGAATTGATTCCAAGGTGAGTGTGTTGGAGAAGACACTCTCCTTGTCACTGAGCACTCTTGAGAACGCCCACTATGCTCTCTCCATGTCATCAATAACAGTGCACTCTGGGAATTGTTCCAAATTGGACTACTGTCCCCTTTATCACCCAGGTGCTGCTAAGCCAAGGTAGAAGTGGTACATATGCAGCAGTATAGGGACAAGTATGCAACGTCCTTGAGACAACCAGCATACCCAAGTACAGATGGAGCACCCTGGAGACTCCCCCGTACTGTTCTTTAGTACTGTCAAATCAGAAGTGACACTTCACTGGATTATAGAGCAGCATTCAATCCCAAGCCTGTGTAACTGTTTCCTACTTTCAATGTACTCAAGTACATTGAAAGTATTGAGAGTGTAGTGAAAATAAAGGACATGTTTGTCCTGTGAGAAAAAGAAGCCCTAGCAGAAACATACAGCCATGGTCTATTTAGCTCATTTGCAACACCTTCAAGTACTACAAAATACACAATGTGGTCTCATTTAGATTACAGAAGCAACACAAAAGCAAAGGGAAAGGAAGGACTTTGAATCCATCGCAAAGAATTATTGCAAATGGATGGTAAAGGATGACAATGGTCCCAGAGAGGTCTTCAGAGCCCCGGGACACTTTGGGGAGACACAGCGGGAGACACACAGCCAGAACATGAGCTTGATCACGTGTGATGTGCAATGACCTCGACACTAGTAATCATGTAGAGCAGATCACATCCTCTGGGATGCCATCATCCTCAGACTGATCGCAATGGAACAGACCAATAATGGTCTTGGATTGCTATATTTTTTCTGTTGTTTGTGTTGACAATGAATTTACATTTTTATGTTATGTTGTTAAAATATATAGTGCCAGGGTATGAATATAAAATTTGTGCAAGGTGGTTATTTATTCAATTTGATTCTGCATTTTAAAAAAACATATGAAAAATGCTAAATGCATGCGTTTGCACTTTTAAGAAAATAACAAGAATGAGAAAACTATCATTAGTAGCGGAATGGAAAAGAAATCTCATTGCGGACTCTCAAACCATGGAAAATGAAAGTATAGCTTGAAAAAAACTCAGCAGAGAAAAACTAAAAGTGAATCAGTCCATCAGTCCCCTGGCTGCTGAGCCACGTGCCTGGTGATGTCACCAGAGGAACCTCGAGCACTGGACACAAAGACATACCCACGTCTGTGGTGGACAGTTGCTATGGAAGGGTGGTGTTTTACAACCCCATTGGATAAAAGGAGCTTTTGAGTTCCACCCACCAGCTGATCAATGACTGCTTTGGCCAGACCGGAGGCCATCAAGCTCAGGCGTACATACTGGGAGACTGGTTTTGAAAAGTGCAGTAGAGGGGGGGGGGGGTACTAAAGCCATGACCAAAGCCAGAGAGTGCACCGTCAGTGGGAAGTCTAGTTTTCCACTGGCAACATTTTCGGCTGAACGGTTGGAACACCGCGGTATACCCAAGGCGCTACGGCCTAAGAATGTATCACTTACTTGCAGAAAACAAACCCAGGATTGTCGACCCAAAGTAACTCCATTTATACAAGCAAAGCTCTGAAACTCTACCGACATAGTGCCAAAAGAAAATAACATCATCAGATATTGTGGCTGATAATATTTTTTCCCAAAACGTTGGCAAGTTTTTTTCTGAACTCATCATCATCGCCTTGGCATAGTTGGTGACTATGATAAAGTATTTTAACAGTTCTCTGGTAAAAGCTAGTTTTCAAAGTTTTCAATTTAACATTCTAACATGTTCATTTGAACATAACATTAACAAGTATTTAAAAATAAATGTAATAATAAATGTTTAACTGGCTGCATATGAATTTGTCTATGAATTCTATCATAGAAAGGAACAGAGAAACACAACTGGTTAACGAGGGAAATGTCCTGCAACAACAACATTTCAAACCGAGACTTTTCCTTGAAGGAGACTGGGTCGGACAGGTTAAAAAAACTTTACAGTTGGTTGCAGTTGGTACAGATCCATGTATTGGAATTTCACGAATAGAACTGAAATATTACCCATGAACAGTACACAAGTAAACGTTATTTGGACATATTTGGACTTAATATACATGTTGTTTTCATAGAAGCCTGAAGCCTGAAGCCTGAAGCCTGAAGCCTCTGCAGACTGGATGTACTAGCTGTTAGCTGGTTCTTGTCGTCCCTAAACTGACTCTGGGAAGCACATTGGGCTGGTCACCACTTTTCCAAACAGATGTTCTCTCCTCTCCACTCCCCTGCTCCTTTTGTCAGTGTGTTCAACCTCCTGCTGGTAGACAAGGTGCTGACCCCATGACAGATGGCTGACCACTACGCTCCAAATCAATCAGTAGCAATTGGTTTACTCTAATAGTTGTAATCTATCCCCTCCTGTGCTCTTCTACTTGAATGTCTCAAAAAGTGACTTCCCAATAGGTAATATAAATACTGTTCTGCTTCTGTAACAGGTTAACCATTCTTTACATTTAACTAAAACATTGTATACTAGCAATGATTAACCTAGCAATTGAAATGCTTGAAACTTGTTCTGGTGACTTTCTTAGTGTATTCGCAGCAATTAAATGTTTCACCTTCTTATGACAAATGTACTCTTTGTAAGTCGCTTTGGATAAAAGCGTCTGCTAAATGCCTTAAATGTAAATGTAAAACAGTGTAGAGCAGTCAATTGTTTGCATGTTTTAGAGAAAGCAGTCATGAATGGAAGGTGTTTGTGAAACCTTTCACAATCTCACACACAAACACACAAACATCTTTTCAAACACACTTTTTAACACTCACTCACTCACTCACACACATACATGTGCACACACGTTGTCACTGTCTCTCTCTCTCTTTTTCTCTCTACATGCTGGCTGCCCCCCACACACTTCACTTCCTGCACCCAGAGAGAGAGAGAGAGAGAGAGAGAGAGAGAGAGAGAGCCCAGGTCACATTAAAGCCCATGTTGGGTGTTTACACAGGGAGGGGGAGCATAACCCTTTCAATATGCGGGGGTCAACACAATGTGTCACCACATGACACATGTTTGAATTGATTGACGCAGACTCAGAGACATCATAGGCTATGTGGACGACTTCTTCGATACTAGGAACAGGTCAACTGGACTGCACGATGTAAGGATTATTTACATAGGCCTACATATAAGCTAGGAATGCTTATGGTGTCCCTGCAGCGTTACACGTTCGGTTTTGCTAGGTAGTTAAATGCCAAAATGAGGTGGCGAGGGGGGCGTGTATCGCTTGATCACATTCATTTGCGTGTCTTGGTTGCTTCGTATCGGCGCTTAAGTGTAATAGCAGAAGACAGACAAGGGCTACTGTGTTAACCAGAGGACGAGTTGTGTTTGCTATCTGGGCAGGTATCTAAATATGCTACTTTCTGTGCTGCTATCAAAGGCACTTCGATGCAATTCGAAACGGAAACGTTGCATTTGCTCAAACTAACACTCCAACTTTAACAGCAAAGCAAGACAGATGAAAACAAATACCGTCTCTTCCGTCAGACAGACTCGCTTCATCTCTCAAAACATCACTTACCCACTCTTTGATCTCAACGGACTTTTGTCAGATGTCCCTCTGGTGACTGGTACTATCGCCTTTAAATGCCTCGATCGGTAAACCGACCACAACTAACCTGTCGTAAAGCAATAGCGAGCAGTAACGTGCTGATCGACGGGGTCCCCGAGACAATAAAGCACTTAAAACAAACAGGGCAGCATTCCCACCTTACTTTGTGATTATTGCCATGCTTCTTTAAATCAAGCCACGTGTATATCTTACATACTGTTCATACTGTATCTTGTTACTGTTGGAACAAGCGCTTGTCCCGATCGCTTTTGTTATGATAACACCCAATCATAAGCTTTCATGCCGATATCTGAAAGACAATGCGGCTGTCTACTTGCCTAAGCTGTGGACTGCCAACACTTAACACGCAGGTCCATCCAATATTTTAGCATATTTAATTCCGTTGTATTCGATGTAGGAGGTTACAGTACGCCTACCGTCCGTGTCTGTCTCTATCCAGTATAGCTCTCCACTCCACCGCCCATTGTCCTTCCTGTCATTCACTCAGCAGCAGGAGAAGCTGCCCTGTACGCATGCTCGCAATTTCCTTCGGCGGGTCTCCTACGGAGAAGATGGCTTGAGACGAACAGCTGTTCCTGACAAGAGCTCAAAGTAACTAATTCTTATATCCGAGGAGACACAGAGAAGAAGCGCCTGGGCTGGTTTGTGAGTTGTCACAGTGGGCTGGTGGGGGCGAGTTAGAGCTGTGTAATTAAAGAAAGAGAAAAGTGTGTGTGTGTGTGTGTGTGTGTGTGTGTGTGTGTGTGTGTGTGTGTGTGTGTGTGTGTGTGTGCGCGCGTGCGGGGGTCATGATGGGTTGTCTTCATGGCGTCCTCTCCCCATCTGCTACTTGTCCTATAACAAGTCTGGCCATACACACAAAATAATTAAATACGTATTTGGTTGTATTACGTAAATTTAAGTATTTATAGGTGAAGAAAAGGTTATCACGAATCGTGTCTTAAATTCCATAAGGGGTTATATTCTTCTGAAAAGGCTTTACCCATTGGATATTAATGTCACCATCAAAGCTATAAGTATGAGACATTCTTTATCATAAAAGAGGCGTCATGAGTGTGTCATGTCTTACCTTTTACAAGAATATTGCTTTTAACAGCCAAGGGGAAAACCAAAGCCTTTTGTTCGTGAAGAATCCTATTACCAATTTCACTTTCAATAAAGTAATAGAGGAGAAACTGTAAAACATAAGAGGGATAACAATATGCAGCCCCTGAACTACTGTTGCTATCCATAAGATAGCCTACTTTCATGGCAATATTTTTGCCATGGTGTTTCTTAAACTGAGTTTGTCTGAAATGCCTTACTGTAGATTTACACAATGAATGACTCTATGGGAATAAAGGCAAAAATCAGACCACATTAGTCAGAAGAAAATAAGTGTGCAGAGTGTGTGTAGGCCTACAGACCCTTCAACCCCAACAGCCTCTGGCACTAAAGCTGGATGAGTCTTGGCTAAAGAGGGCAATATAAATAGACCAATGTCCCCCTGCTCAGGTTTCCCAGAGTGCATTTCCAGGTCAAAATACCAAAAGATGGGCTAGATAGAGTGACAGACCACACTGGAACACAACACACACACACACACGCACGCACGCACGCACGCACGCACGCACACACGCACGCACGCACACAGGTAAAAGGTAAAACATCAGACATCATTTCAGAGTGGTATATTCGATTGTACTTATGAGTTAAGATAATTTGACATCATGAAATTTCTTCTTGATGCAAATGCAATAATTTTGATTCAAAGTTACCATTAATAGTAGTAAAACAAAAAAAAGTAGTAGTCTAAGATCTAAGCTCAAGAAGTGTTATTTCCAATATGAAATTTGAATTATCATTATAGGCTGTTGTCAACATTGGACTGCAGTTGAACTTCAATCTTAAGATCAACAAACAGTAGTAAATCCAATCCATTCAGGAAGCAGAAGACACGCATGTGGTACAAATGACACGGATAGCATTAGCAGTTGACTTGTGGATGAGGAACGCTGTAAACGGAATCTGTAAAGGGGACACTGTTCCTTTATGAATGAGGCTGAGTGAAGGGGATCCAGTGTAAATGAACTGGGGAAGACAAGCTCCATCTTTTACGTGCAGAGTGTGACTAACAACCACAATGACTAGTATGACTGTCAGCTCCCAAAACACTCAAACACTATTCTTATGTTGTGTCATTTCCTCCTCCTTGTCTGTGGTGGGACGTACTGATGAAATTAGCACATCATCATGTGTTTCATCACAGAAACACATGATCTTCTATTGTTTTTCATTTTTCATTGTTATTGTATTGACTCAAAGGGTAGAGTTCTGCCTCTTTATCCACATGCAGGTTTGTACTTTTCATTCATTGTGGAATTGTGGAAAAGATACTGAAAAAGAGCTTCAATAGAATTGGTGTCCAATGCCATACTATATTTACGCAATACATAGTATACCAAGATACTTGGCCTGGATTCTCTAACATAGGATTTGGATTTCCAATGCAATATCTATTTTATCAATATATCTGAATTAAATTATATGATTAAATAATAAATGAATATTATTTAAATAATTAAATAATACATGATACGATTATTGCATGTGTATACTGTATAATACATACTTCCACATGCCCCTGCGTTGTGAGAAAGCCTCTTCTACTTTCAACAATTCTAATAGCAAGGATTGATAGATTTTCCATATCTTTGCACTGCTTTAATTATTCAGCTCTGGGGTTTGGCTCTCATTTAAAGGCCAAATCGCATGTCTGCGTCCTGCACGTACGTGAAGCTCAGATCCACGTTGTTACTCAGACACCTGGACGCGCCCCTTCTGCCAGCCGTGGACCGATGTGTACGTGATCGTCACAAACATGATCAATACACAACTGTACATTCATCTTAGCAGGACAGAGATGTAGCACACACCTTGAGACAGGCGGACAGGCTGGCTGACTGGCAGGCCGTCCACTGCACAAGGATTCCCACACGGGTGCAGCGTGATGAGCCCTGAGTGGCTCTCGATGTAGCAGTGCTGGGCTGCCACTCCCGGCCCCTGGAGATGTATATCCATGGGGCCATGGCCCAGGGTGGTCCGGCCTGCAAGAGTAGAGGGGTGGATGAGTGGTGGAGGATATAAAATTAAATACAGACACACTTGTATGCACACACACACACACACACACACACACACACACACACACACACACACACACACACACACACACACACACACACACACACACACACACACAGCATTCATTGAAACCATCTAGGAATGTTATGTGACGGAGCCAGATGAGATATACATACACAAACACACTTGAAAGACACTGAACATGGCCACTGATTCTGATTCTGACTCTGAATTTTCCTGCATTCCTGCCTGCTGACTCCCAGACAGAGACAGGAAGATCAGTTAGTTACAAGTCAGACAGACAGGTACACACTGTCTGGAGGCACATTCAGGTAAATAATGATGAAAGCAAGGTCATGTCACGTGCGTGTGTGTGTGTGTGTGTGTGTGTGTGTGTGTGTGTGTGTGTGTGTGTGTGCATGCGTGTGTGTGTGTGTGTGCGTGTGTGTGTGTACGTGCGCGTGTGTGTGTGTGTGTGTG
>OMKI01003359.1:19834-42394 GCA_900302315.1 Phycis blennoides
CGGGTCCCGCGGGAGTGCAGACCTCTAGCCTACATCAAGAAGGCGTAGGCCCAGAGCTCGGGGTCGGTGGACAAAGCCCTTTGAGACTGTCATTTTAAATAACGGCTGTGCGTATCAAATTGAACCTTGACTGTAAAACGTTTTACAAAAGGGGAGGAGGGGATCGGTTCTCTGCATTTGACCCATCCTATGTTACATAGGAGCAGTGGGCAGCTGTGGTCAGTGCCCGGGGAGCAAGCAGGGGTGCCCCCCCCCTGGATTAGCCATAGCACACCCATAGCACCCCCAAGAAAATCATTTATTTATTGCAAATGCAAATGCCAGCTAGAGCCGCAATTTGAGGAGAGAACCGACTGTCCACATCTCGTTGGTCTCTGAACACACAAAGGGGGGCCAGTGACCAGGTTCACTTAGAGTTGTCCTACTCGAGACCGGTCGAGACCACTTTTACGCGGTCTTGGTCTTGTCTCGGTCTTGTCTTGGTCTCGGTTTAGGCGGTCTTGGTCTCGGTTTAGGCGGTCTTGACTACAACTCTAGGTTCACTACACATAGACATCACCTTCTTTACTATTTTCCATTATGTTGTTCTCCTTCTCGTTCACATAATGCAACTCTCCCAGTTTCAGGTTATTTATATTCACTCTGACCTTTCTGTCCTTTTCAGTTTTGGTCAAATATTTGTATACAAATATATTTCATACAAATGTATGCAACGGTTTCGTACAGTAGATAGTGGGTTCCTGAGCCATTACAAATATGAACTCCATCCAGCCGGTTGGACCCTCCGACATTGTGTTGTAAAAAATGGATACGATTTCCAACTTTTTGAAATGGTTTGTCATGGCTCAACGCTGCATGACTCGTGCTGGTAAAATAGCTTCCCTTTAATTTAAAGAGTAATGGTGACTCAACGCTGTGGTTGGACAGGGGTCAAGACCAGAGACGATTTGTCTAAGACTTTAAAGGATGCTCAGCTTTGCCTAAAATTACAAAAATGAAATGGTCAAATATGTACAGTTGTGTTGACATTTCATTGACTACAAATGCTTTAGAACACGTTCATCTCGAAGATGAGTTCGTTCAGAATCAGTGACTTATCACAAGTCGACGGACTCAATTTTGTTAACCTCTCATACATTCGCGTAGCGTCAATGCAATTTCCGCCGTAGAAGCCGAGCGTCCATTCACTTCAATGGGACTGCATGAAAAAGTTTTTTTTCATTGCCTCGAAACTCGAGGGCCATTTGGATAAAGATGTTGTCCCGCCCGGACGCTGAGCGTCTCTGGGGGTGAATGGAGCTGTGGGCTGGCCTCGGCTGGCCTGGACTAGAGGATGGATACCCGACCCGAGCCCGACGGGACCAGACGGTACCCGACGGGCCGGATCGAGTTCGGACAAATATTTAGAAATTATGCTCGGGTTGGGGTCCCGCGCATGTTGCGCTCATCTGTTTGTTGACATTTCCAAATGCCTTGCAGTTGCTTAATAAAGGCGGGCTTTCACAAACACAGATGTAAATGTGTCATTCGTATGAAAAAAAAAATAGCCTTTACTGTGTCGGGTTCGGACATAAAAAGCTTGATGCCTGTCGAGCTCGGGTCGGGTTCGGCTACTGTTCTGTCGGACGCGGGCCGGGCCGATCCACACTCTAGCCTGGATGCTGAGCTTCCCCATGATGATTGGAGGATCAGTCGAAAGGCTGAACCCCGTTTTGATTGACAGCTATTTGAGATATAAAACCATCACTTCAGCTTGGGCGCTCTCCTCAGTCCCATCGCGGATTTTACAAGTGAAGTCGGAAGACAAACTACTACCCATTTCTTGGTATTTTCATGGCGAAATTGCTTGACCCTTTCCATTCTTAATTTTTTACACTGTAAATAAAACACACTCATAGTATTTCCTTGTTTCAGTTAACATAATTCAACATTTCCTTGTTCGAGTTTAATGTCGTTTTATTAGTTTGTTCAATCATTCATACTGTTGGCTAGGTCGGAGTGAACTTGCTATGCTAGTGAACTTGCTTACTTGCTAGCAAAAGGGCAGGAGGGCAGAATTGACCTAGGCCTATAAAGAAACAACTTGTATAACTTTTATGATGTAGGCTGACTGTTGTAGCCAGTTTGATGTGTATGTGTATGTGTGTGTGGTAAGTTGTGTAAATATTTGTTGTTACATCACTTAGGCACCCGAGGGCATAGTCAGATCACAGGTCACAAAATAGTTGTAGTCACTTTTTATTCTATAACCGAGTAAAAGGAGTGAAGCTGTATACAGGAGACAGGTCCTGACGCAGCAGGGTGCCGTTCAGGAGAAGTCTGAAAAGGGAAGCCTGTATCAGTGGCTTTTATAGCCGGGGTCCTGCCTTTCCGAAAACTGGAATGTGCTGGCATGAGCATAGCGTGCAAATAACAAAAAATATAACAAAAATAAGACATGTTTTAATTGCTACCTGGAATGTGCTTACCAATTTTAATTGCTACCTGGAATGTGCTTTAGACATATGGAAGCGGTTCTCCCCATTGCACATGGCCTTGGGTGTCCATCTGTTTTAATTGTTTGTGTACGAGTCTTAGTCAATAGGCCATATGTCTGCAGAACACCCGTGTTATTCCGCGGGATCACACCACAGTTTTTCAACCGTGGGTGTGTGTGTGTACTGGATTTTAGGTTCTGTCGTATTGTTAGTACTTTTGTTTCTTTCATATTTCCGAGTTTCTTTATCTTTAATCTACAAATAAAATGTCAAACGAATACTCCTCATTTGTTTGCACCACCACGCGTTGGAAGTTCATTTGTCCCGCAAACGGGGAAATTTACAAATGGGGAGGGGGTGGAGGGGATCCGTTCTCTGCATTTGACCCATCCTATGTTACATTGGAGCAGTGGGCAGCCATGATCAGCGCCCGGGGAGCAAGTTGGCGTTCAGTGTCTTCCTCAAGGACACTTTGACATGCGGACAGTTGGAGGAGGGAATCGAACCGCCGGTTAGTGGACGACCGCTCTACCCACTGAGCTACTGCCGCCCCCTCAGAGATGTGCTCTGCTTGCTGCAAGTGCCAGCTGGAGCTGCAGTTTGAGGAGAGAACCGACTGTCCACATCTCGTTGGTGTGGTATCTTTGGTCTCTGAACACTGAACCCTCTGTTGTTGATCGCTGCTACACCGACAATGAGCTTCCCCTCTTTGAAAGACCAGCAGCCGCCACTGCATCAAGACACACACAGTATAGCCCGGTTCCAGTGAATCATAAAAGTTGTCACGAGTTATGTTATTGTGTGTAATTCATGGTATGGTTTTGTTCCATGTTTTTTTTTGTTCTTTGAACAAAACCAAACCATGGTTTTGTTCTTTGTATGCAACTGATGCATGGTTCATTTTGTGCACTAACAGAATGTTCAACCTATGTGTTGAAGTAATCATATTTTATTTTTCCAATTACGAGGGGTTCGGTGAATGCACTGATGAAGCTTGCAGGGTTCAGTACCTCCAATAAGGTTCAGATAGTAATTACAACACTATTCCATTAGGAAGCGCCAGATCCATAGACATACATACGTTCAACGTCGCCGCCATATTGGGGAGGCCAAAATTGGCCTCTAAACAAGCAGAAGTAAATGATAAGAAATGAGTAATGATAAAAAAAAGCACACCGATTTCAATACGTCGTTTTTATTTTATATGTCGTTTTATAAGGGTTGATGATCTACGTGGAGTAAAACAACAAATATCTATTTTTTTTATCTACACAATATATGTAATATAATATTCATATAAAACGATTAATTGAAATCCAAGTAGAAATCTACACTCAAATGTACAGTGCTTTTAATCCAGAAAACCGCAGCTGCCCCGTTTACTTGTATGTTCTGCAGGCCGGATTTGGCCTCTCAAACATGGCGGCTACGTTGACGTCCAAACATCAACCGCAACGTCTACGCATGCGTGTTATGGCCGGACGTCCCCTTGAGCTTGTAAAGCCTCTTCCGCTCGACCCGGAAATTCACCACTAACTCCATCGCCACAATGGTTCCTCCAGTCGCAGTGTCACCGCTCATCAAGGTAAAAACTCATATTCCCTGACTTTATAACACGATTTATTCCATTAAAGCATCAACATTTATGCAGTAGCCCACGCACTAGCCTTAAAATGCAGTAAATCCAGCCGAGCCGTAAGATATCCGCCTGGTGGGCGAACGGCCGCTGATGACATTGACACCATCGCCGTTCAACTACACGTTCTGCACACAGTGGCTTCTGGTGCAATGACATATTACATTTTCACATAATCTAGAAATTGAATTTCGGTTATGGCTTTTATTTTGTATTTGGGCGATTGTCGTTCAGTCACGAATACATTAATGTCACCGCAAGGTCAATGAGTCCTGGTCCCGTTCAGAGGATTTTGCGATCATACGCATGCACCGATATAGAGTTATAGACCTTTACAATAATACGATACACCGATATACATTTCTAAATGGGTTGCATATCGGAACAGCTCTTCTGCAGCTCTTGCTGATGCGACCCACCGTTGTTATTGTTGTTGTATTTTCATTGATTCGAGTTTAACTCCCCTAGACTTGTTTTAACTTGAATGAACGTGTCTTCTCCAGACGGCCAGATGGTCCGCCTTGTTCCTCGGCGTACTGTATGGCAAGCAGCGGTTTGGTAAGTACGATGCCCGATCTGTGCACATCTGTATGGCTTCCGCTTTTGTTAAGAACTCGCAAGGTGGTCAATGAAAAGATATATTGGCTCAAGATAAGATGAGGCGTTGTGTCAATATCAGTTCTTTTGACGACTAAACGTGGGATGAGGACCGGCCCAGATTATCGATAGACCTAATATTTGCGTGTACATAATAAGAGTGAAACAATTAATTGCTTCAATGAACAGTCTCGATCAAGACCTTTTTTGTTGCTGTTTGGGATCACAAAGTCCTGGCTGCCAAATGTCGGACATGTTTGAGGCTGTTGAGGGTGCAGGGTGGTTGGTGATGTCGGCTCTGTGTTCTGGTCCAGAGTACCTGAAGCCCTTGGCTGAGGAGGACAGGAAGGTCGAGCAGGCAGAGAAGGCAGCCAGGGAAGAACGGGAGCGCATCGCAAGGGAAATTGAAGGTAAGACACACACACACACACACACACACACACACGCACACGCAGAAACCCACATAATGGTAATAATGTTATGGTAACATTTTGTGCAACTACATTTCGTCACTTTTGTTTTTCTTTCTCTCTACAGCCAACTCCGAAAGCATCCTGAAGTAAAGCCCCCCCTCCCCGCAGCTGTACAGTTATGATCCGACCACAATAAAGATAACCGCTGTTATTTTGAATTCATCGGGTGTGTTGTGTCATGAGTGGACCTCGTTCTCTTGTTCGTTTTCCTTCTCTGTGTGTGTGTGTGTGCGTGTGTGTGCGTTGCCCTTCAGTGGGAGATGAGCCCTGGGGTGGTAATCCTCTCCTGCCTGAGCAGCAATCCCAGGATTGGGGTCAGAGGTAGAAAGTGCTGCGTGGACAATACCGCAGTGACACGCTGCAGGGAATATCGTAACCTTGGCTGTGATAAAACTCGGCCTTCAGCCGCGGAAGACGTGTGAAGAAAACGGGGACACGATTCTAATGAAAATACATTGCTTTATTTATGACATGCATCCAAACGTTTTAAAGTAGTTTGATTCAGCCAGTGTGTACTAAAACTCCACGGTGGTCCCTATCGTTTTGTGTCCGGCGTGTTTCAGACCCTCTTTGACGAGCACAACGTCGGAGGGTCTGAAACGCGCTCAGTGGAGCGTCGAGGTGGAACATGCTGACCTTAACGAACTGTTTCTTCACCAAAAAAAAGCATTAATATAATGAAATATGTAGTGCAGTTATCTACCTGTGGCCTAAAAAAATAAATACTAGATTTGGGGAGGTATTTACAGCAGTATTTACAATGTTTTAAATGACTGCCCTTTAGCTGCCTTCATCTTGGAAGTTGAGTGATCTTTCAAAAGAAGTCCTACAAATATTTTTTGGGATTTGCATCATGATTTGTACAAAACCTGGTTAGAGATGCATTATTTGATCCGTATATATTTAGGGCTTCCATGGTAGTACTGTGCTTCAACTAGACTAGTCAGTGGCCTTTACCTAACCTGATCAAATACTCGCTATGTCCTTGAATCTAAGTAGTAGGGGACTTGTACAATATAAAGGCATCGAGAGGAAGCATCTAAACTTTGTTCGTGTTATGGGAAAACTTCCATAGATTCCTTTAATGGAGATTATGTAGAAAGCCGGACAGGGATTATATGGTTTGCAAATTTGATATCTTTGACAGATTTAAGAAAAGGTAAACATGCTCTCATTTGTAAATGTTTCATGACCAGAAGGAGTAATATTCCAGTACAGAACATACATTATTACATTCAAATGTAAATTCTAAACCATTAAACAAAAAAAGTTAGCTAAGAAGCATATTTACAAGAAACATTTATTTTAGCTTGATTAATGGGGGTTCAATATCTACTTTTGAGGAAGTATGACAGCCAGAAATATGAAAGTGTCTGTCACCGCGATGTAGGATGTAGTATGTAGTACGTACATATTATGTAATGTCTGTGACCATGATGTAGGATGTTGTATGTAGTATGTACACACTATGTAATGTCTGTGACCATGATGTAGGATGTTGTAGGAACACTGCAGGTTCTGCAGTAACCGTGATGTAGGATGTAGGTACTGCCTGTTACCATGGTCGCTTGAGTGTCTTGAGAGTCTTCCCCTACCGTTCTTACCTTGGTTTTTGGACGAGCCAGAGTGACTCCCACAAACAGGAAAACCTATAAATCAGCCCATAAATCAGCCCTGTGCTGTAGTTGCCTTAAGTGCTTAGCGTCATGTCTCCTGTGTCTTAACAACGTGTCATCCTTCTCCATGGCAACGGACGCTTCCTGCCGGCGGGCTCCTCCGTGTCTTCTAACACAGCGTGCAGGTCTTGGACCCTCCGCCCCCCCCTGTGTTGTTCGGCACAGCTGGGCGATAAAGAGGACAGGGCGGTCAGCAGTGTACAGATGTGTGCGTGCATGAGAGAGAGAGAGAGAGAGAGAGACATCCATAACTACATCCATATCTAGAAGGGTCTCCCACCTTTCGGGCCTGCCACCGCCTCCTTGGCAGCCTTCTCCTCCTCCAGGACTTTGAGTTTGGCCTCATACTCCTCCTTGCGGGCGTTCCACTCCTTCCGGTTGTTCAGGATGCCGTCCAGCATGGGAGTGATGGTGGGATGGAAGCGAGAGAACTCCTGCACACAGCCCAGGGACAATACACCCACACATACGTGTGGTTGTCGACATGTGCACACAACATGACAGATTGTTGTTCCGTGTAACGTGTCATCGTTTGAATGATGGATGTGTTAGTTATGCTGGTGAGAAAGATAGCTTTAGCATTATTGCGCATTAGGTATAATCTGAAATGAAGACCGGTACCTTGTAGACAAAGGTGCACACAAAGTCAATGAAACCACACTGCAGCTTCGGAAGATCGGCTGACTTATTTCGATCCATCATGGGCTATGAGGGAAGAGAGAGAGAGAGAGAGAGAGAGAGAGAGAGAGAGAGTCAGAGAGTAGGCCTACAGACAGTTATCACCGCCCGGCCATGAGAATCTGGCATGTGTGTGTGTGGGGTGGGGCGATCTATATGTATAGATGCTTAACTTTTAATATTACAATCTATATATCACGGATTGTAACGTTAACAGCAAAAAGCAATTAAGTGAATTCAGATGAAATGACGTTGAGCTCAGGAATGTTGACTGAATGATGTTGGACCCAGGCAACAATGTTCCACTGGAATAAATGAAAGAAAGAGTAGTTTCAACAGTGAGACTCACAATAGGCTGTTGTTCCAGAACGGTCCTCTCCAGGTCTCCCTGCTCCCAGAACTCAGCTGCCACTAGCAGGGCCACCTGTAGGGGTCAGGAGCATCAGCACAGCTTTACATTACTGACTACATACACATCACATTACTCGCTTTCAGTGAGTCAAATTACTTCTTTCTTACTTTCTCTCTCCCTCCATCCCTCTCTCCCTCTATCTCTCCCTTCCCTTCCTCCCTCTCTCTCCCCCCCTCCCTCCCTCCCTCCCTCCCTCCCTCCCTTGTGTAACAACAACAGCATCACGTGGCGTAGCTCACCTTGCTCTGCACCTCCCAGGGCTTAGTGATAGCAGACAAGTCACAGGCCGTCATCATCATCGCCCTGGCACGGGAGATAAACACGTTACGACACGACTCACGGCCACACACACACACACGCGCGCGGCGCGCAACACGACACGCGTGTCCCACTCACATGACGATCTCCTTCCTGGTGGTCTCCAGAGACATGAAGTCCACCCACTTCTTCTCGTCCTCGTAGGTCTTCGATAGGTCCACGATCTTCTGGAACATGGTTCTCTTCCTGGTGGGGAGGACCGGGAAGAGATGTTCTAGCGTTAGAACGGGTCTCTCCCGGAGAGCTTGGGAACACCGGAGGAATGGGGAACGGCGAGATGTGCGGAGCGGCTTACTTGAAGTACAGCGCCAGGTCCGTGGCGATGATGGCGATGTCCATGAGGTGGATCACGTGCTCCGTCTGCCGCCTGTTGAGGTTCTGGTAGATGTTCAACGTCTGCAGGTGAGACCCACAGTGATGGAGAGAGTGAGCGACACAAAGTGATGGAGGGAGTGAGCGACACAGTGATGGAGAGAGAGAGAGAGAGAGACAAACACACTGAACACACTATGGAATATATATATACGAGGAGAGAGATGTTTTAGAAAAATGCGTACAGATTGTATAAATAGATACCACCCTTTAGATCTACTGTCGGTTCTCACCTCGTCTGCTAAGAGGAACTTGCCGATCTCTAGATGGTGTCTCTCCAGAATTGAGGAACCGTGCAACTTGGCCAGAGGATTCCCCGATCTGTTGGATCAAAGGAAGCTACCGTAAACACAACGCCCCGAACACAGCAAAGCATGGAGCTTTCAATTAATGCATTTCTACGCGGTGTCAATAACTCTACAGACACTTTTTCTCAGAACGTCATTGGCCGGGATGTTTTAGCCCGCCCCCCCCCCCCAAAGGGAAAAGTAAACCGGCGCGGGCCGGGTTCGAACGCGCCGTCAGCCAATGACGCTCTTCCGGATCCCCGGCTCCAGCCGCGCGATTGGTCGAAAACAAAGACAACAGAGACTCGAGCCCCGTACTTACTTGACCTGGTAGAGGTTGTTGGTGCCCCGGTGGTCGATGTCGTGCAGGAACCCGGCGGTGATCATGGCCATCACCTCCAGGTCCGTGTAGTAGCGCTTCAGCAGCCCCGTCTGGAGGCCAGCCGGGAGAACCACGGGCCACGGGGAGACACACAGAACACATAGGACACACGGAATGCACGGAACGCACAGAACGCACAGAACGCACGGAACGCACGGAACGCACGGAACGCACGGAACATATAGAACGCACAGAACGCACGGAACGCACGGAATGCATGGAACACACAGAACGCACGGAATACACAGAACACACAGAACACACAGAACACATAGAACACACAGAACGCACAGAACACACAGAGGGCAGCGGGCCTTTAAAGGAGATGGGGGGGGGGAGGAGCTCACTGGTTAGTTACTGTTTAGTGGAGGACTAGTTATAGGGCAGTAACCAGTGTGATTGATGTGGCAGGGGCGATCACATTTGTGACCGGGTGTCACGACAATGAGGACGGATGACAGCACGAGTACACAATGTGAGGATGAACACATGACGGATGCATGAATGAAATGAAAGGATGCATACCGTTAAGAGTGTGAACATAGTTTGGCCCACATTGAAGCCGTGGCGCCAGTTATGGTATGTGATTTTCCTGTATCCCTTACTGATCGAGTACATGAAACGCACTAGTACCTGGAGAGAGAGAGAGAGAGAGAGAGATAGCATACAGGTGCACAAGAGGCAGCAGGGAACAGAGTGAACAAGGGAAAGAAGGAAATGAATTACCAGAAAAACAATGAAGAATTAAAGGGTGACTAAATACTAAAAGAATCACTGTGGAACAGCGCCGTCTGGTGGTGAAAGAGTGGTTACTGCACGGATTGGCTGATATTCTTTTTAGTTTGGCAACTGGAATCACCTAGACATGGTGGTATCCTTAAGGAGTGTTCTTTAAGTTTGTTATTAAGTCAAATTCTCAAGTTGCATGATGACAGACCTACACAGTCGGTTGTCCATGTGCTTACCTCCTGGGGTACTTGGAATTTTTTGACCACCCCGACCTCATAGTACATCTGGATGCCACACTTCACCAGGTCCAGCTCAGTACAGTTGAAGTCTGAGAAGTGGAACTCGTAGATCTCAAACTTCTTAATGAGCTGGGGGAGGTTTTTTTTCTGAAGAGAACATGACCCAGAACAGCAGAAAGAAAGCATTAAAGACGGCCGAGAGAACACTAACAGAACAGAACCAAAAGAGATGATTCAGTCCCAAATCCTGCTGAGAGATCTTCCCGGATGTGAACACGGTGTACAGCAGCAAGAGACAGAAAGGGACGTCTCGATTACCAGGATCTGCAGGAGTTCGTCCTCCTCGCAGTCTCGTGGTTCAGCACCATACAGCTCTCTCGTGTTCTACAAAGACAACGGCCTTACGTTGGCATCAGCAAGAACAACAGAAGAGCACTGCTGAGTGGGGCAGTAACATCACCACGGTCAGGGTGATTCTCACAAGCCACCCAGACACTTCAGAGTAGACGCCGTTCTCTCAAGACACCTTCGAGAACGCCATTTACTCAGGAGCGGCGGGCCTACTGCCGAAAGGGACTGACCAGGACGTTCTGGATCTCGTCGTCCCGACACTTCACGTGGTACAGCACCATGTCCTGGGCGATGTCCTTCCGATTCTCCAGCCGGTTCATCTTGTCGTACGTGTCCGTGTTCAGGGCTGACCAGCCCAGGAACTGGGTCAGTGCCTGCAGACACAGAACCGCGTGGGGTTATAGAAGCAAAAGCCAATGTTCAGATCTATTGAGGTTCAAACTTTACATATACATGTCATGTGATGTACATAGTACCGCATGTTATGTTTCATGTCGTAAATGGTGATCGGTAACTGAGTGAATCCACAATGTAGTCGCCACCAAAGAACAACACTCAGACCTCCATGAGCTGCTCGTCCTGCTCATCGAAGGGCTTTCCATCCTTCCTGTTGTAGAAGGTGGCCACGCCCACAATCTCTTCCTTCTTGTTGACGATGGGGAGGGATAGGACATTCTTGATGGTCCAGCCGCTGCTGTCCAAAGGCTCGGTCTGCAGAAGGGTTCAGGACAGGTGAGTGAGGTAAAGGGATGTCAAGCCTTCTGGAATGCCTTGAATGAACTGAAACGCAGCTGTTACCTGGAATTGAAACATGTCCTCCGCAGCTGCATTCATAATGTTGCAAATCTACCAAACAAACGTAAAAAAAACATACATAACATAAAACATAAAAACATGAAAAAAAAAAAATGAGAATGTCTACATGCAAGGTAAAAGTCGAAATCGATCAATACACGTTTGAGTACGAGTAGGTCGGCAAAACAACTCACAAATCCACTCTCAGCGACGTAGGTGGGCAGGCCACTGATCAGCGCCCAGTGGTCCGCTGGTGGGGTTCTGGGACAGGTGGACACACATGGAGGCCATGTTAGAATGTTCAACCACCAGCGTTGTGCCATTTGTTCTAGCGGCCATCTTGGTTCCTAGCGTCTAAAACCAAGATGGCCGAATACGCTGAATAAGCACACTGTATTTAACAGTGGGCCAGATACGTCAGGATAGAGGAAATGTCCCCAAAGTAGTAGGATTTACTCACGGTATGACCTTAATCTCTTCCTTGCCGTGTAAAATATAATCAATCACTTTGTAGAATATGACTTCCTAGGGGGAAACAAATGAAGAAAATAAGAACACAAACAGGAGAAACAGTAGAGTGAAACCAATAGGATGCCCTGCTGTATCGAAACCTTAAACCTGCACTCTGTAGGTTGGCCCATTAGCGGCCTCTATAGGCTGGAGTTGCACATACAGTTGTAGGTACAATTAGAGCAACGGTTACTGAATAAGGGAAAAAGGGGACCAGAATAAAGCGAACAAAGTGCATAATTCCCCAGATGCATTGACTGGTGGTCGGCTGTGTCTAATCCCTGAGGACCGTTCTAGTTCAGATCATGTTCATGCTGTCGCAAAAGGGACACAGTAGGGATGTACAGTTCAGATGTAATGTCCCGGTCAGTCCTGAAACGTACCCTCCCATCAGGGGTCACCGGGCCCGAGTACGGAGCCTGTTCCCCCATCAGCACCGGCCAGATGTCGAAGAACTCCTAGACCGCGGAAACAAAGACACACATTCAAAGTGAACCCATGTTACCCATTGCACCCTGTGACACATTCACATGAAAACGAGACACTTCAGTGTAGGTCAGTGGCATTGGGGGTAGGAAATATATTAACACACACACACAGGCGTCTCCGTACCTTCTCCTTGGTCATGTCTAGCAGGCCTACGGAGTAGCGGTCACAGTTGAGGTAGGCTCGCACCGTATACAAGGCTTTGTGGAACTGTCGCTCTATGTCCGTCAGCTCTTCAAACACCTTGTTGGCAGACCACAGAAGAAGCTGGGGGAGAGCACACGCACGCACACACACACACACACACACACACACACACACACACACACACACACACACACACACACACAGGCACACACACACACACACACACACATCATGTAGGATATATAGACATCAATAGGGTCTATTATATACATAAGTGATAACAGAAAAATTGAGGGCACGTAAATTGAAATATTTGTACACATATATTATCTTAAATATGTACATTTTTGTATATCCTGTACAGTTGTTTCTTTTTTTGATTTGTATTTGTGTGTCTTCATTTCTGCACCAATTACAACCTCAGCCTACAGCCCCTATTTGTTCTTAACTGAGCTAAGCCAGTGCTAACAGGGAGCCTCTCACCTGTCCTTTGCGTGTCTCACAGTTGTGCAGGTAGCTCAGGTGGAAGATCTTCAAATTCAAGGTGGCGATTTTAAGGTACTTGGTAAAAAGCTAAAAGACAAAGATCAAGAGCATTGAACAAGCGTGTGCGTCACATGAGAATGCATCTTATTATCAAATCACATGTGATCAGATATATAACAGCCGAATAATCCTAATCCTAATCACACACTGAATGTCAAAATCAATAGAATCAAAAGCTGAACTTTTGCCACGACACAAATATATAAACAGTGGCGTTGGATTACAAATATGTATCATGTCAGTCCTCCTGTGAACACATTGGTTGTTAAATGAATGAATGAGTGTGAGTGTTTGAGTGCAGGTTGGAGTGTGTGTCTGTGTCTGGGAGCTGTAGTAGTAGACAGTAGTAGGGGGTGTACATCCATGTCACGGCTTAGGCCGTTTCTGACTGGGATGGCCTGATTACACCTGGTGGATTAATGACCACACTGGCGTAACAGGTGTAGTGTGTAGGGCGGCTGGAAGGGTGAAATCACCACCCTGCTTGGTGGTGATTTCAGCCTACAGGTGGACTATGGCTCTGAGCCCTAGAAGTGAGACAGAAAGGTGTGTAATTTTAGCTATAGTTCCCACCACATTGAGGACTATCTCAAAACTGTCAATATAAATATGAATGTTTTTGCATGCATGCATGCTTGGTTGTGTGTTGGTGTGTAAACGTGTGTGTGTGTGTGTGGGTGTGTGTGTGTGGGGGGGGGGGCTTGTCCGTGTGTGTGTCAGTGTGCGTGTCTGTGTGCGTCTGTGTGTGTGTGTGTGCGAGCGTGTGTGTCTGTGTGTACGTGTGTGTGTGTCTGTGTGTGTGCGTGTGTGTGTGTCGTGTGTGTCTGTGTGTACGTGTGTGTGTGTCTGTGTGTGTGCGTGTGTGTGTGTCTGTGTGTCTGTGTGTGTGTGTGTGTGTCTGTGTGCGTGTGTGTGTGTGTGTGTGTGTGTGTGTGTGTGTGTGTGTGTGTGTGTGTGTGTGTGTGTGTGTGTGCGCGTGTGTGTGTGTGTGTGTGTGTGTGTGTGTGTGTGTGTGTGTGCGAGCGTGTGTGTCTGTGTGTACGTGTGTGTGTGTGTGTGTGTGTGTGTGTGTGTGTGTGTGTGTGTGTGTGTGTGTGTGTGTGTGTGTGTGTGTGTGTGTGTGTGTGTGTGTGTCTGTGTGTGTGTGCGTGCACATGCATGCGTGTGTCCCTGTGACTCACGTCCTCATCCTCGTTGTTGAAGAAGGGCCCGGTGGTCTTGTTCAGGGTCATGATGACGGCCACCAGGTCTTTACCGTTCAGGATGGGCGCGGCCAGAATGTTCCGCGTCTTGTACTCCGTGAGCTCGTCCACGAAGCCGCTGAAGTGCTGGTTCTGCGTGACAACAAGGAAACGAGAGGCGCCATTTTGGAGATGCGCACACAAACGGTAGATTGTTGACGTTCACTGTTTCGCGTTCAGGCGAGCATCTCTTGTTATTTTTAAGATTCAAGTTGTGCAATATGAAATATGAATATGCAAATTTGAAATATGAATATGCAATATGAAATCACTAGTTTTCATACCAATGTTCAGAATCAGAAAACACTCACCAAGACAAAATGCATGGTTTGACCCTGTTGTATCTTATTACTTAATTAGGTGGATATTTAAATGTATGATAACACAGGGTTTCTAATACGTTTTTCTCATGCCATTGCATTGCATTAGAGCTAATATACCCCCAAAGCTGTGAATCACTGAACAACCCTATGTTACTTAGTCCTAAACCCACTCTTCGCTAAAGCTTGTTTTATTCATTCAGAGTGCGAAACAGCGAGCACTTTGGAATTCCAGCTGACTTAAGGAAACAGGCCAATTATCGGAGGCATTGCATGATGGGATATCAAAATAAATGGATTACGTCTCAGGAGGGGATTTGTGCGGTTATCCCCTGAGGCCAACGCGGCCGGTCCGTCGCAGCCCGCGTACACAGTCTCCGTTCAGACCGTTCACAGACATCACAGACAGAGATTGAATGATGATTTCCCCTCATCAATAGATTGGTGGAATGTGGTGACAATCATGTGACCGAAGGACAGAAGGGTTTCCGTGACGTCACAAACATTTCAAGTCGCCATCTTGGTACCTTTTCACAATATGAACTTTGGAACCCGAGCTCACGTGATTGAAACCTATAGTTTTATTTCTGTGCTACAACCATTCAGTTCTATTATGACATACATTGCAAAGATCAAACTTAAGGACGAACAATGACGTTTGTCAGAGTTGCGTAAACCACTGTGGTTTAACTATTAAAACACTTCGGCGGCTGTCACGTGGTCTTAAGTGGTAGCCCATACATCGCTCCACAAAAAGCTAGCTTTCCGATACGAATATAAATATAAGGGGAATTGAATACGAATACAAAATGACGCATTAGAACCTGGTACAGTCTCCAGCAATGTGTATGTGTGCGTGTGCGTGTGCGTGTGTGCGTGTGTGTGTGTTTGTGCGTGCGCGCCTGTGTGCTTGTGTTGTTTCTACCTCCGCCACGTCCTTCACGTTGACCGTCTTCTTGGTCTGGGCCACGTGGCCCACCAGCCCGAGGTCCAGCGGGTACACGATCTCGGAGTCCGGCGGCACCACGCAGTCGTCGAACTCCGACGTGGTGGTGACGTTGAAGAGCCGCGTGGCCAGCTCCCCCACGCCGTTGCGCTGCCGGTACATGAACAGCGAGCAGCGGTCGGCGTGGATGAGCGCGCCGATCCTCTTGAGGATCTTGAACACCACCTTCTCCATGTTGACGTTCTCCTGCATGTCTTTGATCAGGTCGTACATGATTTGGCTTTCCTCCACCTGCAATGGAGGACCGGAGGAAAAGGGCGAGTGTCTTAATTGGGGACGATTCGGTGCCAATAATTAAAAGCTGGACATTGGTGGTCACTTATAGGCCTACGCTGTGGTTCACACTGATGTGGGATAGTGTATAATAACCATGAAACTCAACCCCTACTTTATATTGATGTTAAGTACCCTAGAGATGCTTTATATCACTACTTGCGCTGCACAAACCACACGATTGCAATGGGAAATATATCATAACTATATATATATATATATACATAACATAACATCAATATAAAGTATAAACATCAATATAAAGTAGGGGTTGAGTTATATATATATATATATATATTAACAAAAATGAGACAGGGAAAATTAAAACATACATACAGGTTCAGGTTGACAAGAAGTAGGCCTAGATCGTTTCTTTTATCAAAATGTGTTCATTCTTATGAACCACTCCCCACTAATGTTTGTGAGTAGTTTTGTGGCGTCATAACGTACCTGGCTGAGCTCGTCGAACTGGCTGAAGTCCACCTGCTTCAGCGGGACGTTGGACACCTTGGAGATGGAGGCCGGGGTAATCTTTTTGGCAAAATATGTTTTAGCAAACGCCGGGTTTCCGTCCAGGAACTTCTGTACATCCTCCTTTTGTGCTCCCATCTTGTAGCACCTGCTTCCTACCGGCTTTTTTCCCTCAAACTGTTCTTCTTATTGGTCAGGGCAAGTGTACTGGGAGCCCCCCGAAAAAAAAGCAAACTAAATACAAATAAACATTGAAAAGCTAATAAATCGATCAACAACAAAGAAAATCACACTAAATCAAATTTATGAATCCAACAAAATCGCCCATCCGACAGATCGAAAAACGGACACATTCAGGACGTGCGTGTGAAAAAATAAATAAATCGACACCCCACCACCTCCGTTAGCGATTAAAAATAGAAAGTAGTGCGGGAGCGACGAGGAGGCAGGACTGAATCCATTCAATCCTTCTGTCATCAGCAGATAGTGCTGAAGGTTAGCCAGGATCTGCCCATGCTAAACTGATCAGCTGATCACCTCCTAAATGCTCCCAAGGCCAGCTGACCCACATGCCCGGTCTGCGGGGTTCAACATTGGGTTTGGACAGTCGCAGGTTTGTTTTTGGGAGCGATATACACAATTCATTTCAGCTTCTGCTTTTCATTAAAATCAACCATACTGTTTACTGTCAAACAATACGCGTGACACACACAGTGGACAGAGTCAAGTATTTCCCCAAAGTGTAAGGTCATTAGAATATAGTTTAGGAAAATATTCTGGTGTCCGTGCTGTCATGCTTATACATGCATAATAACTAATGTATTTGTTTACGCCGGCCACTCCAGCATCCATACCGTGTGTGCCAGACCATTTCCATGGTTACGCTCTTCAAACACAGACTCGCAAGCTCTTTAAGTTCTTATTAAAGCAACCATCCTCAGCCATAAGCCCTCTTTAGTTAGGCCACTAGCTGATTATCTCAACACCCTGAGTCCATCTCCCTCGTGTGTGTCTCTCTCTCCTCCAGGCCCTTTATTCACCACTGTGGCCCATAAGGGGTGGGAATGAAGATCACGATCAAGATCAGCATTTTGTTTCTTCATGTTTTTTTCAGGGCTATTACATTAATGGCACTCAGAACTCAGAATAACTTTATTGCCAAGTAGGTTTGCACCTACAGGGAATTTGTCCTGGTGGTTTGTGCGCAACAGTCAACAGTATAGTGAACAAACAACAAAACAACACCAACAATAGACAATACAAACAACAAGCAACAGTAAGTGTTTTAAAGTGTGTGGTGCAAGGACTGCAAAGAGTGTACAGTGCAAGGAGTGCTAAGAGTGATATTGTCAGTGTGGGTGGGGGAGGGGGTGAGGGGGGTCCCGGCACCGATTCATGATCCCAACTACTGCTGGGAAGAAGCTGTTCATGTGGCGGCAGGTTTTGGTCCTGATGGACCGCAGCCTCCTGCCGGAGGGGAGAGGGTCAAAGAGTTTATGTCCGGGATGAGAGGGGTCGGCCACACCCCTACTTGCCCGCCTCAGGACCCTGGAGGTGTGCAGGTGCTGTCAATCAATTTCTCCGCAGAGCAAACGATACGCTGCAGCCTGCTCTTGTCCTTAGCAGTGGCTGCAGCGTACCAGACGTTGATGGAGGAGGTGAGGATGGACTCAATGATGGCAGTGTAGAAGTGCACCATCATTGTCTTTGGCAGGTTGAACTTCTTCAGCTGCTGCAGGGAGTACATCCTCTGTTGTGCTTTCTTGGTGAGGGATCTGATGTTCAGTTCCCATTTTAGGTTCCTGGTGCCCAGGAAGCGGCAGGACTCCACAAAGTCAACAGGGGAGCCACACAGGATGACGGGGGTGGGTGGGACTGGGTTCCTCCAAAAGTCCACCACTATCTCCACTGTCTTTTGAGCGTTAAGCTCAAGGTCGTTTTGGCTGCACCAGGTCACCAGTTGGTCCCCGCCAAAGATGAGTCCAAGGAGCGTGGTGTCGTCTGCAAACGTCAGGAGTTTGACAGACTAGTGACTGGAGGTGTAACCGTTGGTATACAGCAACACAGTCTCACGGCACTTCGTGAAATAGTCACGAAATGTAATCCATTGATTTGTGTACATGGACACGAATTTCCTTTTTTTTCGTGACACTCAGCACGACCTTCAAACTAATGTATTTCAATGGAAGTATCTTTCGTGCCTGCACCACATTTTTACAGTAAATACTACAATACCCATGAGCCTCTTGGTGAAGACGCCAGCTAAAGCTGCCCGAGGACCCGCCGCCAGTTCTCTTTTAACGATATCCTAACCCTACGATATAATTGTTAGGGGTTAGGGTTAGGGTTTAGGGGTTAGGGTTAGGGTTTGGGTTATAATGAAAATCGTGCTGAGTGTCACGAAAAAAAGGGAAATTTGTGTCCATGTACACGAATCAATAGATTAGGACTATTTCAGGACTATTTCACGAACTGCCGTGAGACTGGGTTGTATACAGAGAGGAGAGCAGGGGAGAAAGAACACAGCCCTAGGGGGTTGCAGTACTGAACCGTAAACACGGACAAAGTCAGGGAAAGAGAAGGACACAGAGGGGAGAGATGTAATGTGTTTGGTAAGAGAGGGTCTACACTTCTTCAAGTCAAACACAAGGGCATGTGTCTGTATTAAACCTGCACTATCTATTTTCCTACAGTTTTCCTACGATTAAGCAACAGTTATATTTGTATTCTAGTTGGGATGGGGGATGGGGGTTTTTACAGAGTAAATAGTCGCAGTAGAAAAGTTACATAGTGCAGCTTTAAGCTTCCATAACCATCTTAAACAAGGTCAGCTAGATAATCTGCTCTCCACAACACTAGATTACACCAGACCATGTTAGATACAGAGAGAGAAATAACAGGACCAGTGAATAATAGAGAAGGGATGTGAAAAGATTGTGGCATAGCATTTATTGATGTCATGTTCGCTCAACATTTCCACAGCACATACCTACACACCAACATACGATACAGAGCATGACCCCATTCTGTAAAAATCTATCCATTTGTGACATCAAAAGTGGGCGTGTCCCCGTGGACATTTTTGTCTGGCCGAACACTCCCCCTTGTGACATCACAAGTCGATGGAATTTGAAATGGCTCGGAATGACTAATCAACCTCACACCTGGTTTGTCAAGCAGGAGCCCATTAGAAACGGATCCGCCCTAACGCATTGAATTTACTAGGATGCAATGCTCTCATACGCCACCATGTGGCAGCAAACCACCAGCAGATAAGTTCCATTGGGCTGCGGGCCCTATTGGGGGCACACACACACACACACACACACACACGCACACACACACACACAGTTATGAAACGCTTTAAAACCACATAGTTCCTCTTCAAAAAAAATGTATGCAATACACAACAACTTTAAATGACTTGTAAATGTGCATATGCATTGAGTTTTTTGCAGTTCAAAATCACATGAGGTACGACATTTATGATGCATAATTCAAGACATCAACATATCACGACACAAACAAACACAACTCAAAAACAAAGCTCTCACCGTTAGCTATCTACTCTGGTTTCACAAACTAGACACTCGCTGGTGTGTGTGTGTGTGTGTGTGTGTGTGTATGTGTTCATGCGTGCATTTATCAGCCATTCATAGACAAAGTAAACTGCACGTGTATACAAACACACACACACACACACACACACACACACACACAGTTAATGTGTTCCCCGTTCCCACAGGCATGTAAGAACACTTGACTGAACCTGCATTGCCTTCGCCACATAAAGGCCTAATTGTTTTTTTTTTGCAGTCTTGAGCAGGTTTGGGCATAGAAAACAGATTACGGGAACCAGGATTGCAGCCCAATGAGATTAACTCTAGTTGTAAGCACCTTATTTAGTTCCGAGCAATGAAAATTATCCATAAGCTTGTGGGTAAAATCTGTATATAAAGCGAGTTTCCCAAACAACCCCCAGCAAGCGGGTGGATAACGATTGAAGACATTTCATTTCCTGAACTCAAAGACTCAACAGGTAAGACACGGAGATGCATGAGATGTACGTTAGCTCAGACGACAGCGCACCCGTTCCTGCCATCGCTGAATAGTCAGTCGTGAATTCTGATATTTCGCTCCACTTTTGTGACTGTGATTAATCTCATTTCATTAGACAGTGAAAGTGAAACGTCAGCTCAAGAGTAGCCAGAGTTTTACTTTTTAACGACTGCACCTCGTAGTTGAATTGCAAATCATTTAGACTTGGGTATGTGTCTGAGAACACGATTCTGCTACGAATACATTTCATCAACGCATCTGCTGGAAATAACTTTGAAGCTGTTCACAGTCTGTTCACTGGGACGCTTTATGGATGTTGATGACATGAGATATCATCTCTGATATCTCATGTATTTCCAGTACTGTAGCCTCCACCGCACCCTCTCTCAGAGGGCACTCTGGTACAACGCATCCTAAACACAACAGTAATATCTGTTGTGTTTGTAATATCCCAGTGAACAGCTGTTCACAGTCCGGTCACTGGGATGCTCTATTGATGTTGATGACATGAGATATCATCTCTGGTATCTCATGTATTTCCAGTACTGTAGCCTCCGCCTCACCCATCCTGTCTCAGAGGGCCCTCTGGTACAACGCATCCTAAACACAACACACTAACACACACACTTCGTTCTTTCCTTCCAGGATGGGCTGCACCAAGTTTGCCGTGCTGGCGCTGGTTCTGTACTGCGTGGAGCGGGGTCTGGCGGCCTCCTGTGTGGTGGACAGCTTCACCGTGAAACAGGACTTCGACCCCAAGAGGGTAAATAAAAAGCACCTTCACCCCAGAACAAAACCTCCTCGCACAAGGGCCCCCCCCCCCGTGTTGTTGGATTGGGACGAAGTCAATTTCTTTGTGAAATATGTTTTATTGATTTGGTCACATTAAGTAAAGACAGAATACGTAGAGATCCGCGTACATGCAACAAAGTACTCATCTCATACATCACAAAAACAACTTAAAGGGGTAGTTCGGAATTTCGGACCTTGCTCGGGGAGAGAGGGAGGTCATTGACATGGGGGAGGGATGGGGGGGGGGCCCTCAGCAGCTCTTTGAGATGCTGAGCAGCCGGGCTAATTCTTCCCAAGCGCTTTTCTGAGCGGAACGAACAGCGAGCTGTGTTTTCCTGGGATTAGGGGGGATAAGACATAGGACCTAATTTCCAAGTTAGCCAGTGTGTTATATATCATTGGAGAGGTTTTCAACAAATTTCATTCAGTCCTTCTAGTTGCAGAGTTCGCTGGTGCTAGGCTAGCGCAAGTCAACGGTCTTACCCACTCAACAGTACACCCGAGGCAAATAAATTATAAGGCCAGACTATCGATGAAAATATCTGTGTTGATAGAATGCCTCGGGTGTACTATGGTGTTTTTATTAGCAGGCTAGCCGAAACCGTTGACTTGCGCTAGCCTAGCACCAGCGAACTCTGCAACTAGTTGCAACTCTGCAACTAGACGGACTGCACAAAATTTGTTGAAAACGTCTCCAATGATAAACAACACACTGGAAAACTTGGAAATGAGGTCCTATGTCCAAAATTCCGAAAATACCACCCCTTTAAGGTGACATTTAAATTTTTTTACGTTAACGGAAAAACTAGAATTTTGCAGTGAATGAAAAGTTGGGCGTGGTTGGTCTGTGGTCCCCCAGTACGCGGGGAAGTGGTACGCCCTCCAGAAGAAGGACCCAGAGGGACTCTTCCTGCAGGACAACATCTCGGCCGAGTACACCCTGGACGACGACGGCACCATGACCGCCTCGTCCAAGGGCCGGGTCACGCTCTTCGGGTACGCCCCCCCCGGGGGGGGATTCAAACCCCACCGTTTGTTCGCCGCGCTTTTGAATTCACGCCAGGCGAACGGCGTGATGAAGAGTCCCTCCGTTGCCTGTCCAGTGCGCTCCGATGTCCGACGCGATACTCGTTAACAGCCGATGGGAGACATTTCGCCGCTCGCTAGGATTACAGGGTTTAGGTTCCACTGAGGTGTTCTCTTACCGGAGGGGTCGAAGGTCAAGAGAGACACGGTCCGCCGCCCTCCCCCTGGCTCGGGAAGAGAGGGAGGTCATTGACATGGGGG
>OMKI01003366.1:2051-14170 GCA_900302315.1 Phycis blennoides
AACTTGAGAATTTCACCAGCACTCAAAAGGTTTAAAGAACCTGTTAGCTCCCAGATGTGGGACCTGTGGGATGGGTGATTATGTCCTTGTCAGCTTATTTCTAAATTGAGCCAGTTTTATTGATGTGTAAACATTTCAAAGAAAGGGGGATTTCACACGAAGCCCCAGTGCCCAAAGGCTCAAGGACATGCATCCAAGAGAACACGCTAACCCTACTAGACAAGGATCTATCTGAGCTGCTAGAAATGGCTACTTTGACAGTGACAAAAAATAACTATAGTGTGAAAGCATATAGCTTAACACCAACCATAGCACCCACCAATCCATAACAGCGATTAGTACAGCCTCAACCGAGGAGGTAGGATCTGACCATGGCTGTTACAAACCCCTATTATAAATGTATAACCTTAAACACATCATGTATTCAAATGATAAGCTTTGCACTGTAAGTCTCTGTGTATCTGTCTAAGGCACAGCATATTTCCATGTTTTGGAATTCCCCTGCCATTGAAAGAAAAACATTCTATGAAACAATAATGTTAGTAATGCCTACCCATTTGTCATGTTCGGTGGCATAAAATTCCTATTAGCAATCTATCATGGTGTCAATTTGACTTTTGTTGTCAATTGAGGAGGGTGTCCGTGTCTGCCACACAGCCTGTAAAAGCTTCTCATGGAAACTCTAATAATATGGAAGAGAATGTTATGCTGGGATTGTGCAAAAATTGCCTCAGGGGACATGAAAATGTATTGTCGTAGCACCTGCAAGAGGAAGTCTGTAACATTACAGAATACATCTCTACTTTTGAGCTCTTCTTGTCCTCCCCATCATTGGACCAATGCAAGGGTTTGTTTTACAACAGAACATGAAAGCCAAAGAAGATACATTGTGAACCAAACACCTTGTTAGTCCAACAAAATTCACCCAGGGTGTTTTGACAAAATTGTCAAGTTTCATCGAGGAGGAGATGACAGCAGAGTCAGCTTCATGTCCAACGACTTGTCAACCTGCCAAATGCCAAAGTTCTAGGTCTGTAAATTTTATAAACCCTCGACACATGTGGTGAGAATGCTCTGAAAACCAGAGCTAGAGTATAACTTCATTGAGACAGAGGTCTGCCCCTACCTTTAGGGAACTGCAACCCCCAGTTTAACTACCTTTTTGATTTTGAGGAAAAAAAAATATTGTGAATAAAAGGCTGGAAACATGCAAGATACTCCAACTCACTCCTGTATGAATCAAAAAGGTCAATATTAGCTCCAGTTCTAGTTTCTACCCTTTGACAATAAAGCTAGGGTTAATCAGACAAAAGCCTGGCATAGCAGTGCATCAGAGGCACTGCCATGTCTGAAGCTGTCCATCAGACAGAAAAGGAGCACGATGGGCTGGCATCCAAGCAGTCCCAGAGAGAATCCTATCCTGCTGTTGTTCCTGGGTCCTCATTCTCAAGGACCTTTGGAGATCAAAGGCTGATACACAACAAGAAAGGCAGGGAAGCAGAGAGTGATATGGAGAGAAATAGAAAAATAGTGTGGCTCGCAGGAAGGATGCCATGAGGAGAAAGAGCCCAAGCAGTCTTCCACTGATTACCCGACGCCAGGCCTCCAACTGTGCCGAAGGAGAGCGTCAAAGGGATTTCCTGGTTACTTCTGTAAAGCATCCACTCTTACTCAGCCCAGCCTCCTCCATCCGGAACCAGATGAAGTGTCTTCCGACCTCAACTGCATTGCCTTTTCATGTTATATTTTGTACTGTGGAAATGTGTTCCTTTGATGGACAAAAAAAGATGTATCCCCTGAGGAATAGCCAATGCCTCCCTCTCAGTCCCTCTCATGCTCACTTGTTCTCTTGATAAAACAAAAATGATACCTGTTGTGGTTCTGCTGGCAAGTGTTTGTTTGACCTTGCACACACAACATTTAAACCATACAAATAATAACAGGTAAAGTAATAAAAAAAGAACTCAGACCACCTTAACAATATATATGCTAACTTAGAGAGACAGAGCAAAGTGCAAATCTTTGGAAAAATACACACACATCACAGAACTGTGACAGAAATATAGAACTTATTTTCCTTTATCTAGTAAATAAAGTTAAAGTCCATTACAAACGGTTCTGCACAAGAAATCCTGAACCAGCAATTTAGCGCAAAAAAAGTAGGAATCTATTCGTCAACACCTGAATAGCTTTGCAGCTCAGTGAACACATGAGGGAAAACGAAACGAAAACGAAAGGACAGGAGATAAGAGTAAAGGAGGGAAACGAGAGCAGGGAGCGAGAGTTGGGGAGGAAATCGAAGATGCAAGCTGGGTTCAATTTAGAGCCTTCCCACAGGAGGTGGAGTGACCTGTATCTGCTACAATAGAGGTCAGCCCTGTCTTCATACTCAGGACATACTGATACCGAGGACCCCTGCCTTGATGTGCACATCCAAGGGAAAAAAGCAAAAGGTCCCTGTAGTGTGCAGGACCCCCTGAATGACCCAACTGGTGGGTTCCTATTACAACTGCCTCGCTACACCATCGCCATACAATCGACTCTTCACAGTGAGCAACAACACTAGCAATCAGCAAAGCTATCAAACTTGGAGGGAGATACTATGCGGCCAGCCAACCACAGACACTCAGCCAATTCTTTATCTTGCTATTTTCTAATTTCCCCAGCCAAATATAATGATAAAAAAGTACCGTAGTGGATATCATGATGCTGAAGCTACGATGTGATTGCACAACATTGCCCCACATAAACTCCTTCAATTAAACGATTTTGAAAAAAAGAGTAAGAAAGAGTGAAGGTTTACTGTCTTGCTGAAACGCTATAGATGAAAAAGAGTTTTTTTAAGTAGCCAGAATAAATTGTGCTGGGCTTCAGCCATCTATTCTAAACCATAAAGGGGTAGTTTAATAAAAAGCTAATATATATCAAATCCCGACATTGGTTAAAAGAACAGAATCCCCCATAGGGTTTAAATGTTATTTTCTTTTAATCTCTGGTTGAAAATGTAAAGTATAAAAAGAAAATACTACACACAACCATGTTCTAAATGTACCCATGTCCTGCACCCCTGTAATTCTGAACCATTAAACCAACCTACTTGAAAAAAAATATGGTGAAAGATAAAAGATTAAAAACATTTAAATAACCACCACAATCAAATAGACCAACAGGAAAACATGACCTTTTATTTTCACTGATTGCCCCAAAGGATCTAATGAACATTTCTGTAAACATTTGCAATTGGAGGGAGTCATTTTAATTACACTCCGTAGAGAGGCAATGCCAGGCAAAGAGCTCAAATGAAGATAAACATTTAATCAGGCATGACCTTGCATTCTATTAGGTGAGTTCTCAAAGCACTGACGTGCATGAAAATAACATTGACACAAAATGTATTTGTGCAGTATGAAAATGTGTCAAACACCTAGTGCTTTGACTATGGCAGCCCAATCAACCTAATAAGAGATTTCCTAATCCATAGGAGCAAGGCGTAATCCCGCCAGTGCTCTAATGAGGTCAAGATATTCTGAGGGGGATTCTCCAGCCTTCAAATGAGAAAGTCCAAACTGCCATCTTAAAGAGCGCTAGGGAGAGCGGTATCCAAGAATACAAGCATGTCATACAAATAGGCTGCTTACAGCATCATCTACAGACGTCTGAAATACTAATCTAAATCACAGACCTACTTTAACCATCACTTAATGCCTCGTGTTTCGTTGTTCTGTCATTAGTTTGAAACGCACAAAAAATAACGGCGCTACAATATTTTGCAATATAAAAAAATCTAAATTGTAATTAAATTCAATTTGTCAAATTGTGTAATGGAAGTTGTTTGTCACGTGGTATCAAACTAACAACGTGAGAAGAAGAAGGAGTAAGCAGACACATCGAGCTGAAGACACCGGCGCATCTCATTGTCCCCGCAATCGCAGCACCTGATCGTGGCATCGATTGTCCCCGCAATCGCAGCACCTGATCGTGGCATCGATTGTCCTCCCAAGAAACACTTCCGCTCTCGTCACTCTTATGTATTTTAATTAATTAGCCGTGGATTCTGACCACTGCTGCATGCAACTCTTGAGTCTGTTTGGACTAAACCCACAGAGAGCATTCACAAGGCACTCCTGCTTAGTCCTGAGTGGCAGCATATTGTATGTGGGCACCATGCTGTGCCGGTGGCAGTGGCAGCGCGAGGCAGAGAGGATTATTCCTGACGACAGGGGCATTAAATGTGTAGCAAGCCGATGGAGGCCTTAGCTGATGCTCTCTTGTCTCCTTTGGTTCGGTGCAAGTTCAGAAAGAGTCCTTCTAAGCTGAGGGGAGCTCGTAGTACTCAGAGTCCTGTACCGTTCATTAAGGGCTGAGGGTGTCACTTCAGTTTAGGACTCTTGTCCCCTGCTTGCCAGGCCTTCCAGATATACTCCCCTGTCTCAGCTTTTTAAGGCTGAAAGACTCAATGAATCTCAACCAGCTTCTCCGTATGTGGTGTTCCCTGGATTTTTTAAATGACTTTAAATCACACCTTTCCATTGTAAGCAGGTTAATTTCATGGTTTTATGTCTGCAAGGAGCTGGCTAATATACAATGGGTTTTTTTTCTTGGAGGAATTTAAGAGCAAAGCCTGCATGTTATTTTAATGAAGGTCCTAAGGCCCAGCTCTGAGGTAAAGTATAGGTGCAGAAACATATCTCAGAAATAGTACTGGGCAGAGACATTGGCTCTGGAGTTCTGCATCTTTCATGCCAGGGTAACCAAACATCAGGCAGATTTCATCTTGAAAAGAATGTAAGCCTAAAGCCCCTCCCATGTGAGGTGTCCTTCTTTAAAAAGATTTAAATCTCAACAGAAACGTCTGGTAAAATAGAGGTCACCGGGCCAGAGCAGCCTACAGACAATAGCAGTTGGTTGCAAACCTGGAAGGAATCTAGGAAGGATTTGTTCCTCGTTGGCTCATCTCTCAAACGCCAGGAGGACACTGCAGGCTGCAGGAGCAATTCACACAAACAAGGTACAGCAGGTAGAGACTTTGAGATGTATTTATGCTCTTCCACTGCAGTGTTTTGTAACTGCTACTCCAAATACATCTCAAAACCCCAAAATATCATCTATTCCTCACACAAAAACAATATACAAATTTGAGACGTGGATTTCTTCTATGTTTCTTGACACAATCCCCAATTTTCTCTCAGACTTACTAGTGTTTACTAAGTAAATTGTCAAGCAGTGCCATGCCTCTTGTTAATCTTACGGGGAAAATGGCTGATAGCATATTCCTACCTCACAGACAGCTCCTGAGTCTGTGACGCCATACCCATTCCTTCCCTCTGCCTCTGCATTTTGATCAGATTGGTTTATCTAATTTTCCAGTAAATGCTTGAAATGTATTCCAGTACACTTTCTCCTCATAAATGTACACAGGGGAGTCGAAATGAATAGTTTGGCATACGATTCACCTCACTGCCCCAGCATAACTGCAACCCCAACCCTCCTCCTTAAAGATTCTGAAAGGCAAGTTGTAGCCTCAACCTTTTCCACCTAAAGGGAAATTAAATGTGTATCTCTTCATGAATGAGTCTGACAAAAACGTCCTTCTGAATTGAAGGAAATATTGTTAAGGCTTCACAAGGCTATGGCTGAGGGTGAAAAATACTCTTGGTTTCTTCAATGTTTAATGTTATAGATGTCTCATTTTAAAGACATCTTTTTTTATATAATAAATATTGCTGGTGGAGTCCTTTTCGATGGAATGGTGCAAGAACAAAATGAGCATAGTATGTGTCACACTGCTTCGATAATATTCCAGTCATCAGTGGCCCTCACTTTATTGAGATCTTTTGCTTGTACAGGGAGGAAGAACAACAAGATTGCATTAAGGATGCCGAACCAGCACCAGAAATATGCACACAATTGATGAGGTGTCACTTTCACTGAGAGTCACACAATCGAGGCGACAAGAGATGTTATGATCCCTCCCTGGCTGCCTGGCCATCACCAATGAGGAGCAGACACACTGGTATGCATGGCGCGCATAAGGCGAAATGTCCTCAATTTTAGGAAAGGTTACTTTGCAACCTAGAAATCACTTTCAGAATGCATAACGACAACATACTTCAATGCTGCTTCCACTCAATTCTGCAAAGGAATTGTAGCAACCCATCAATCCCGAATTTCTATATGAGGCCAACCGAAATGTGCACAACAAAACAGTGCTTTTCCAACCGGCGCTACTCCTTCTGCAGAAACAATGCATTTTCCTTTAAACATGACGAGAGGTGCCAACAGCTGTAGTCGACAGCGTTTATCCCAAACAAGTGCTGGGGCTTATATATTTTCCGATCAATTACAAAAATCTGTTAATTAATTAAGACTGCTAGCAGTACAATGCAGGTCACACAAGGCACAAGTTACAACATCAGCCAATTAAAAACACAGTCGCGTTTTAATTTCTTTAATAACTAGTCTGGGGCGAGGGAGCACAGACGAGGCAGATGGAGACGTACACTATACATGCTGCACTCCTCACTGCCTTAAAGTCAGCAGTCATTTGGCTTATTTCTCAATGTCTTGTTTAATTAGCTTATTTACAAAAGCATAACCTATGTAAAACAGCTGGGGAAAGTAACATGCAACATGCATAGTATGAAAGCAATAAGCATTTTGTCTAATGATTGCCAATTGCTGCATTTTATATGGTATTTCATTAATTTTATATGGTAACAACTTGTCACTCTTTTGTGATCAAAAGAATGGACGGGTGGATTTAGCATATTGGTTTTCGTATCCAACGTTAAGTAAAACTAACTTCAATCAACTTGTAGTCTAGTGGGGTCTAATCACTACCAATTACACATGGTGATTACCAATTCCTCATGACTCAGTGAGATATTTTTTCAATTTCCTATGGGATATGAGAGTCATTGATCTGGCCACTAAGGAAAATATATTGAAGAAATTAAGAAATATTAGCAAAAAAAACGGCTGTAGAATTATAAGTTCATAGGAGCACGACCTTGTAATTCTAACCAGGACAAATCGAGAGTGACAATATCACAATAAACATAACAAAATACAACCAAGGTGTTTCATAGCTGTATTATTTCATGTGTGCAGCAAGAAAACAAGAAAGGATGCTTTATATATTTCTGTCTGCGTTAAAGAACGGTTTAAGACGGCAAAATGTCAACCATCCAGGTGGAGCCAATTATCAGTGAAAGAGAAATCAGAGGAAGAGCTGGGTACAATCGTACTAATGGTTTAAAGTGATTCACATAATATGATTGCCTAATATATGCATTTCTACATCTGGACAGAAATGTCAACAAAACAAAATAACCCTAAAAAATATTAAATGAATACTGTACTAATAGCACGCAATTACACTAGAACACAGTGGGCCGATTTAACGACAATGTCACATTCTTTCGGAGATGGCTGGACTGTACGCGACTCGTCTAATGTGCTCTTTGATGCCAATGCTAAGTGGATATTTGGCAAATCTCGGATGAGGTGTGCGTTGTGAGGGCTCTACAATGCGAGCCCGTATCCCTAAGAGAATGTTGTCATTGCTTAGGAATCTGTCTGTTTCGTGGAGAAAAAAAAAAAAAAAAAAGGAAAAAAACCCCCCCACAGCGGAAAGATCAATGTGTCTGGCGGACGGCTGCGTGGGTATGGTGATGGATGGAGGGGAACGTCCTGGGATAAGGGACGGTAGCCTCACCTCATTAGTGTTCCAGCGATGTCTCTCCTTTGGCAGCGAGGAGCATTTGGGTAGACATTCAAGCAGCTTTTTGGGCAGGTATATTTTCAAATGTCCATGTTCATCTAGACGAGGGGTAAGAGACAGACACGCACACACAACAGAATGAAAAAAACAACATATTTAGCACATGGCCCATGGTGCGGCGTCAGTCAGTCAGCTCAGCCGCTACACCCTGACTTGTGCTACGGCTGTCACAGTAAGAGGGAGGGAATTAAAGGGAATCATTTCGCCAACAACTAGATTGTATCTGTTTACTATTTACATCAGCTCACCCTTTAGTCACTTGTGCACGGGAACATGCTCGATATCATTGGGCTATTTGGCGAGTTATTATTCAATTACCACACCCACATCTACAAGTGTCTGACCTATATGTTTTACAGAGAGCTTACAAGCATTGAAATAGGCTACAGCTGCCATCATACATGGTAATAAGCAATTGCATATACACCTTTTTTATTATCATCATATTATATTATTATCCTATTAAAAAATGCAGAATCAGATGGAGAAACACAGCACAAGGATTTTACAATATCATTAATTACATTAATTGTTTGGGCAGATGAAAGCAGGATGAGGACATTCACACCAAGCTGTGTATCACAGAATTGAGTAAAAATGGGGCGAGGCATTGGTCAGCAAATCTCAATGACATGACAGGGGGACCTTTGCAAAGGCGACGACAATTTAACTACACTACTCAAGAGAAGAATGTGCTGGGATTCGTCTGGACATTTAACATGAGCCGAACTGTCCAGACCGCACACGGAAAGAGAGCCTTTAACATGAGACATAACTCAGCACCGTAGCAGCAGGAGCTGCTCGGAAGCCTCCCATGTAACAACAAGGTGTTGCACATTGACAGTTATTACACACTGCACACTGAACAAATAATCTATCACGCCGATCTCCCTTCCTGCCTGCCATATGTTGGTTTAAACCTAACACAATAAGAAATATGACGGTGTGAATGGCAATGAGCTTGAAAATCATTGCTAGCTACAAATCTCTGCAGAGGACGTGAAGAAATGAACATGTTCTTCCAAAGCAAAAAAAAACACCTCTAAAGACAAAGTAAAACGAATTCCAGAAAGTTTGTTTGGGAGGACATTACACAGTCACTATTGCTCACTGTGCATCACAACAACAGGAGGGTGCTATACCACTGAGGCTCCCTCCGCATCAGGAAATGTATGGAAAGGAATCCAGTCGGTCCTTAGAGAAAGGCTTGGCTAGCAGCCTCCAATTGTAATGTGTGAGGTGGAACATCAGGGGCTGTTGCTACAGAGCAATGCTCACCATATCGCTCCCAGAGGGATGCAGGAATAGGTTTGTAGCTCTGTTGCATTTGCTGTATCCATCTGTACCTGTAATTCTGCTTGTGTAAACTCCTTTTTATATGAGCATGAACAGGTATCTGTAATCATTTGCTGCGCCCAATTAACAATCACATGCAGCATCTGCTACGAGGAACCACCAAAGTGGTGTCACTGTCAGATCTGGAAGAACTTGCAGCAGCTGAACAATCAAGAGATGTGCCATGAAAAGGATAGTTGTCAAATGAATGGCAGGAAGTTCACATTGACGGATTAAGGAGCAGTAGCAGTAAACAAACCTTCCAGCGTGCTTGTTTTCATTTGTAAAATCAACCGGGGAAGCGCAGCGTTACAGTGACGGCCCAACATAGTTTTACAGTGATTCCAGGGTGACTGCGTAGAAAATGTTGGCCATTTCTCACTCCACACAAAGTGTGCTCTGGTGACTTGCTCCCTGTGATCAATGGCAGGCATGGCTGCCAACGGTTCTCCTGCCAGGGATCAATGATGCACTGTGACACACCCTTAGATGACATCATCAAGGCCAGGCCAGAGTGAACTATGCACTTTATGCACATCACACATTTTCTAGTCAGCTGAACCTTAATGGAGACATCTAAAGGTAAATGTGCCTGCTCGCAAAAAAAGAAAGAAGGAAGGACAAAAAAAGAGATGCAAAAGTAGTCATGGATAACCTGACGTGCTATTATAACACTGGGACACACCAATATCTTATTTCCTTGTTTTCAATTCAACAACTAATTCTTATAGAGACACTGAGAGACACGCGGGTCTGGATATCATGTTAATTTCCCTGGGTGGGAAGACATAAGAGAGACATTTTTCACACATCCTCTCGATTCCACTTCAGCTCTCTGGAAAAGGTCTAACAGCCAAACCGACAAGATACCGTAGCCCTCTGACACACTCACATCTTTCTATGTGTTGAAATGTATTTTCTGATGATTTTAATGCGGTTGGTATTTATAAAGAGTTACACATTTACACATAACATATAGATGAAAGAAGACCATTGGACTATGACAGACATATTGCTACGGTCTTTATAATATTATTACTATTATACTATATACTATATACTATATACTATGCCACTAACAACCTGTCTGATAAACAAGGAAGAATATAACTTTGCATGAATCAGATCACTTAAGATATTTTCGTTAAATGTTCCTTATTTAAATAAATGAAAAGCATTTAGTTTATGCATGATATAAATCATTCATTCATTCATCATGATGGATATAGGTCACTAAGAAATCATCTACGTTTTACTATAGAGAACTTAAGTGAATGACGTTAATATCTTATCAGCTAACTGACTGACGTTGCTTTTTCTTCCTCAGATTCCTTCAAAGCATGGCTACTGAACATGAGGTATCCACCAAATGATAGTCCTTTTGTCCACTTTTTGACACTGGAGTGGAAAGTCCAGAAATGCAACAAAAGAAGACCTTTTCCAAATAATGCCCCTCAGGCATTAAGTCTCAACACTGCATTTTGAATTATGCTCTGTGCCCACAGCATTACACAATATTAAAGAAAATTGTCTTGTCTTTGATCTGCTATTTGTTCACTCTTTGGATTTCATCAGTACACATTTTGTCTTCTGTCTGTTGTCAGCCCTTCTCACAGATGTGAGCGAGCAAGAGGGTTTCTCTGACAGCGGACTTCAGGCAGACTGCAGCTTACTAATAAAAGATTTGTCTGCTGTGGCATGGAGATCCACTTTTAGTTCATGCGTCAGCTAAAATCAACCCACATGGGAGTAGCTTGGATGCCAGATTCAGAATAGATTTACAGCATATAGATAAGCTTCTTCTAAGCAAACCAGTTCCTCGTTAATCAATGAGCTTAAAAACACATTCTTTTCCTACCCTGGGAGCAGATCAAAGCTTAAAACTCACTCAACTTAACTTTGCATTGTGCCACGTCCTTTAGGTTTCACATGTAATCCGACGAGGCAGAATATTTAGGGGCCGTGCATTTAATGACCACTTGTGCATTATCCAAGAAACAAACAAACGGAAACGACTCGTTGGTTGTAAAATAGCAAAGTGCAAGACAGGCTGAAACAGAGCTTGTTACACCGAGAGGATGTGCTGAGCTGAGCTGGACCACAATGCAGCCAATTATGCGCCCCATCTTGATGAAGGGGACTACATATAAAAGGCTACACACAGAGAGCAGCTTTGTTACCAAAGCAACATTGCCAATAGAGGAGTTGCAAGAAAGATATTTATAAAATAGATTCTTAGATAGATGTGTGTGTGTGTGTGTGTGTGTGTGTGTGTGTGTGTGTGTGTGTGTGTGTGTGTGTGTGTGTGTGTGTGTGTGTGTGTGTGTGTGTGTGTGTGTCTTCCTGTTTGTCTGTGCGTGTTGTGCGCATGATGTTGAGATTATCACTGATCCCGGTCGTGAAGTAAACACTTGGGAGGAATTTAAGGTTATCTGTCATGCTAGCGTGGTCCAGCCCCACCCAGGAGACAAGAGTGAGGGTCATGAGACTGGAATGGCTGACAAAAACAAATCTTTAATCAATAATCCAGCTCTCGACGCAAAACCCTCTCTCTTCCGTCTCTGTCTTTGAGTGTTCCAGGAGTGGCGGTTTTTCGTTCTAATCTGTGCCCACTTTGAGCAGAAATTGCAAGCCAACATTTAGTACTCACCCGTTAAAGTGGCTGGTGGCTGTATAGTTTGAACACATGCAACGCCTAAACAACTCAGATTTTGATATTACTGTAATGTTGTTGTTGTGAGTCGCAGTGTAATTGTCCTGATATCTAGACAGGTAAATATAAATACAGTCCGAGCGAGCGAGCGAAAGAGAATTAAATCAAACCAAGAGAGAGGGAGTCAACTGCACTGCATACACACACACAGACACACCCACGTCACACACACACACACACACACACACACACACACACACACACACACACACACACACACACACACACACACACACGTAGCCAGCAGGTAGCACACCACAGCCAAATCTGTATTCCTGTATTGTATTG
>OMKI01003376.1:1739-12792 GCA_900302315.1 Phycis blennoides
TTACTATATTTTTGTTAGTTTATTTAATGGCCAAGACCAGTCCATTTTTATTTTATTTTATATTTTTAGTAATTATAAGTGCTTCTCATGTCTGGGAAGTATATAAATATTAAAGTTGCAGTATGTCTGAATAAATTTTAATTGAGGCATTATTCCTTTTCCATATTAAGCTCCTACGTTTTTGATGTCCATTGAAAGCTCATTTGCTGTAACAAGCTATATATTTTGATTTCCATTGTACATAACTATAGATGTCAGGGTTTAAATAAGAAAAAAGCTATCACAAATAGATCAGCAGTCTTTTGGAACAGAAATAATGCCTCAAATGATGACAAAGACATATGCTATTTATCCTTTCCAATGCCTTTTCTTTTTTTTTCCTTTGGTGCAATGTGTTAATGCCAAGGCTATGTCTTGGTAAAGTATGGTTGAGTACAGAGATTTATGTAAGTTATTTTTCAAATTAAAATAAAAAATGGATATTACACTGATGCTGCGTGTTGGCTGACATCAACACAACCACACGCTGACATACAGAAATATGTGTGCAGAAATACACACATATACCTCTTCAGGAACTCAAGAGATCCGGGAAGTGAGTCATGTCTGAGCGCTGAGTGACTGCGAGACGGTTCCTCTTTCATTCGTATTTAAGGACAGGATACGCGGCCCGTCCTCCGTACACTCGGTCTTCAGTAAACTCGGCCACGCGGTTCCTCTCCCTTCTTTCAGCCGAGAGCGATTGATTCAGGCGTCCGGCATTCATTCGCTCGGAGGACACAAAGGGGCGATGGCGTTCTCTCGCGCCTTACTGCTGGGGCGCGTCTCCGCCGTGGGCAGTGCTGGGCTGGAGGTTTTCACCACGGGCACAATGGACGGCCTTCGGAGAGGATCCTTTCTTGTCGTCACCTGCAGCCTGCTGAGTCTTTTCCTCAGCTCCTTCCTCCTCCTCTACCTCCTCTTCCTGCGGGGCTACGAAGCAGCCGCCGCCGGCTGGACGGCCGGCTGCGTGTGCGCTCTGCTCACGGTCGCCTTCTGCCTCTCCAGGCGAATGCGATGCACGGGGATCTTGTTCGTCATCTCCTGCTTCATGAAGCAGAGTCGTAAGCTGCTTCTCATGGCCAGCGTCAGCTTCGTCGTGCTCCGAAACGTCCGGAACACCCTGGAGAACCTCACCGGCTTGGTCAGGAGCATGGTGTGCAACCTCAAGGCCAAGAGGTTGTCCATCTCCCTGGCGCCGCTGGACAACTACGTCAAAATGCTCAAATGGGTCCGGGGGATAATGGGGCAGATGGATCTCGGGCTGATCAAGGTCAACACCAAGTTTGAGGTTTCCGCCAGAGCAGACAGCGAAAGGTTCCAGGAGACCCTCGCCGACGCCAGGCGGAACCTCAACCAGACGGCGAACGAGGCGCTGGCGGTGGTGCACGGCGCGCGGTCGGCCGCGCATCAGCTGCTCCCCGCCGTCAGCTTCCTGTTGCTCGTGCTGTTCATAGCGCTGCACGTGAAAAGGTTCTGCAACGGCGTGACGTACAAGAACCGGTTCATCAGCCCCAAGTTCATCGCGTTCGACGCCAAGGAGAAGGCCGAGGGAAGGCCTCACGTCCTGCCCCTCACGCCGCGGGAGGAGAAGAAGTATCTTTGCATTCCCGCGCTGCGCCTCACCGAGTCAGAGGGGCGAGCCATGCTCAAATTTGGCATACCGATTTTCTCCCATTTTGTGTTGTGGGTCTTGTTTTTGGGCATCGATTCGTTGATGTACTGTTTTGTTAAGATCATTACAACGCACCTGGCAGAGCTGGAGCCATTCCACGTGCCACTGATAATGAAATACACAGTAAGTGACGCCGCTAAAGTCATCACTGACACGTTGTTCCTAGTCTCCTGATCTCCCCCGAGGAGCGGCAGCCAAATGCATCGTCTCATCGTTCACCTCTGTTTTGATCTCGTAGGAAATCCAAATGCTCTTCGGTTTACCCCCGAATGTAGGACAGCATGATTTCTCCTACAACATAACCTTGTTTGAAAAGAAGTGCCTCCCCCAACCTAAGCTCCTGGTCTACGGCTCCATCGCCCCGCTGGCGTTCATCCTGGCCGTCCTGCTCCTCATGGCCGCCATGGCTTCGAAGCTCATGCAGCTCCGGCTGCTGATCTGCGAGCAGTTCTTCTGCAGCTCCTCGGAGGCGAGGGTGAAGCACCTTCATGCAAAGATCCTGAGGAAGCGAGGGATTACTAAGAGGGCCGACGATGACGTCGCGCTGGGATCGTTCATTTTCAAGGTTTGCCTGAAGCTGATTATGGGCACGGCATTTATTCACAACTTTTATTGTGATGGATTTACTTATTGATTGATTGATTGTTAACGTTTGGCTTTCTTTTTCCCCTTTAGTTGCACTTCTGGTGTCCGCTGATCTTCGCACCAAAGCAGAATGGATTGCACAAGGATTTTGTATTTAGCTGATGGATAAGTTATTTAAAATAATTGTACTATACATATTGATATTTATTTGTAATGGTGTTTTTAGACTATTAATATTATTGTTGTTGTTGTAGCGGTTGAAGGTACAAAAAATATATTCAAAATATGAAAATGTATATTTTATATTTTTCCACTTGAAGACAAGATGCAATATGCTTCCCTACTCCACGTGACTATGACTCAAAACTCCTGAAGCACTTGTTGTCATATTGTAGAACAGATTAAACAAGGCATTAAAAGGAACAGTAATAGCCGTTGTAATTGACTATGATCCCTTTGTGGAAATCGTTAGTACAAAGGTTATTGACAGTTAGCCAGATATGAGTGTAGTCATTATTGTTGGGGCTTTGGTAGTTCTGTTATACAGCAACTTGATGACTGGGCTGGAAACCCTGTTATCTTTCAACTGTTTTCTGACTGCAGCTGTTGTTGTGTCCGCTGTGGTCCAACACCACAAGAGGTAATGGATTGTGAATAATGTGTAGAAGTGAAAGGTCAAGCCATCCTATCCGTAGACCTGAAGTGTTCGCCAGAAGTCTGTCCTCCATCTGCTCTGCCCCCACTGCTAAGCTGTACCAACAACAAGATACTTGACGTGGATATTCGTTTGCCATCATCGATTCAGCCATTTAGACGATCTGTAGATTGTAGAGCTAAATCCACATTCTGTTTGACTCCTCTCATCGTGTTTATTAATTTATTTTTTTCAATAAAAGCAGCACTCCTTACGTTTTTTTGTAAACTTCCAGCTGTTAGCGGTGTCTGCGTTCGGTTCCTGCATTTCATCCGAGGTAGCAGCGGCCATCCATAATCACCAAGCACTGTGTACTGAGTGCACGGTGCTCTGAATGCCAACTCAGTGGTTAGCTGCGCACACACAGAGAACCGACTGCTGCCCTTACGTAACACGAGACAGATGTCCCTTTACGTGCGCTGTGAGCCGCGGTCGCTCCTCGGGCACCTATGTATTGTCCCTGTATTAGAATCACCAACGGGTGCCGTAACGAAGGAATGTAACAGCAATATGATAAGACCATTGATGATTATTATTACTATTTTTCTTCACATAAATTGTAATACTTCTATGTGGTTTGGCTAATATAATATACTAATATACAATATTGACAATGACAGCATAATTTTAAGGGTTTAACATTTTCTAAATCTTTTTATAATTTTTTTTAAGGATTAAAAATTGAAGACAATTAAAAAAATAAAAAAAACACGACACAGCTCATCCAGTGAACGCAGTGTCACACGAGAGAGCGAATATAGTGCGGGAGGACGTGGCCCAGTGCTGCGGCTCAGAGTGCACCATTTGTGTGACTCACATGTTGCCACTGACCCGTGTGGTAACCTGATAAACTCACATTATGTCTCCAACAGCCCCGTGGCCAACCACAACACCACCCTGCCCTGCCCAATGGGAGACCACTATGTGTGACGTGTGTCAGCGGGGCGAGATTGTTTCGCCATGCGTGCAGCCCCCCTTACATGGGCATAGAAATGTGAATGTGAATATGTATGATATACAGTACACGTGCATATGCGCATACGTATTTTCGTGTATACGCATGTATAGATTTCTATAGTTACGCTAAGTATATCTACGCGAGGCACCAGAGTAAAAGACAAGGATAAAATGCTTTCGTGTTCATAATATTTCATATTTTCTTTCAGTGGAAGGGGAATAACATATGCAAATAGAGGACATTCTTGGGGTTTTCTTGTACACGGCACACGGAGACTGACAACTTTTGAGGCATTTTTGTAATCGTAATATTTATTCACCCTGCCATACACACTACCACGTTTGACTAGCAATTGCACTTTCAACTTCCGTACAATTTGTCAGCTTTCGCCACAAAAGCAATCTTACGCCACTTGCTTGGCTGTAAGGCAGTCTCGGCTCCAGTAACGCAGTCACCATGGCGTGGAACGGCTCGAGTGTCGAGCCGGAGGCAAACCTTCCCCCATCTGTACTTTCATTGGACGGATTAAAAAAAACTACTTCCACATATAAACGAGGAGAATTATGACAACAAACTCGAGCGGTTTGTGAGCGACCTCTTCCAGCGCCGGTCCGACGTTGGGCCGCTGGCTCATGCGGACACTTTTCCCCGGTACGGCTCGCGGACCACGGCTGTGGGCTGACACACCTGTCGTGAAACAAAAAAACGCAAAAACGCAACATACGTTTCATTTTGAATCTCTCGGCTGAGGCGCCGCGGCAAACATGTCGTGGCTTGTAATTCCGTGATTCATGTCGAACGTCCTTTGTTTTTACGGAGAGAAAACCTTTGAGAAGACCCCCCCCGAAAAGGGGAACATTTCACAGTTCCCCGCGGTGTCGTGCGGAGAGAGAGAGAGAGAGAGAGAGAGAGAGAGAGAGAGAGACAGAGACAGAGACAGACAGAAGGACCCCCCCCCCCCCACCCCACCTGCTCCCGCTGCCTGACGCGCTTGTAGACAAACTCGGAGAAGGGCCGCCGCGGGACGAAGCGGCCCGCGCCGGCCTCCGTCGTCAGCTCGCCGCGCTCGTACACCACGGCCCCCCGGGAGACGGTGACCACGGGCACGCCGTGGCACACCAGGCCCTCGAAGATGTTGTAGTCCACCGCCTGGTGGTGGGTGCGTGCCGAGATGGTCCTGCGGTTGACGGGTACAGTCACAGGACACAATGACGCACACACACACACATGTCAACTGGTTTGGCGGTCTGGCGGAGAAACGCCGCCGCGTTGAGGCTTTGTTTTCAAGCCAAGCGCCGCCGCGGCTATCCGCCCAGCACTGCCGGGGTCTGCGGAGGTGAAGCGGGGCCGGACGTGGGAGACCAAGAAGGGGCGAGGAGATGGTGGTGGGGGGCCAGTAGGGAGCGCTCAGCTCCCTCTGGCTCCTGACTCCCTGTGGACAGCGGGATGCTAGCCACGGTGGTCCTGGACGGACGTGGTTCCTCCGGTCATCCCCCGGTCTCTAATTGGATTGCATCATTGCGAACCCGTCCGCTGATGATCGCACACTGGCTGCTGTGCAACACGCTCGCGGACGATGTGTCATACCCCCATTATACTCACGGGCACACTCACGATGTGGAGCACTTCATAAACGCAATGAGTCACTATTATGAGGACAAGGCAAAGGCAAAACTTTCGTCATGCATTGTTTAAGGATGTGTCTTTGCACGCTCGGCTGGAAAAGCTTACAAAGCATATATAGCTTCCTCCGTACAACGCTGCTTATTATAGTATATAGGATGGGGGAAGTGCACAGCGTCAGTAGTACTACTGCCTGGTGGGTATCTGGTACTTATGAGGAAGGATAAGCTTGAGACTAGAGGGAACAGTGAGCAGATTATGCAAAGAAAGGATTTCACCGTCAGACACATGAGTACAGTTCAGGACAATAACATCCATTTCACTCCATTTTCACTCGGCATTGAAACAAAGCAAACACGAACACACTTCTAATCCAGGTCGGACACCGCGGTATCAGACCGACCGACGCCAAACTAATTGGCCTGGATTTTCCCTGACACATTTCCCGTCATTAGCCTCAGAAGACGATATGGCAGCATGCTACTCAGGAGGCAGGAGGGCACCGTGAGAGATAGAACGCCTGCTTATGTAACCGCCGGGAGTCGCTCCTGTCCCTTGCAGCTTGTGACAGAGGCGACAGCCGGGGCACATTCGTTACACACCCGACCCAGAGATGATTAGCCGTCACAGTCAAACGTTAACGAGCTGCCCCGACCGGAACGACAGCAGGCGAGTGTGTGTGGTTTTTTTTTTATCTGCCAACTGACACGGGACAAGGCAGGCAGGTAGGCACAGGCACACACATGCATACGCGCACACACGCGCACACACACACACACACACACACACACACACACATTCATGTGTGCACACACAAACCTTTACCTTTCTGCCACTCTGGATTATATAAGCTAAGGGCTGCTGCACAGCGGCACCTTGCATGCAAACATCATGTGTATTTGTGTGTGTGTGTGTGTGTGTGTGTGTGTGTGTGTGTGTGTGTGTGTGTGTGTGTGTGTGTGTGTGTGTGTGTGTGTGTGTGTGTGTGTGTGTGTGTGTGTGTATATAATATGATACCACTTGGCGTTAAGGAGCATATGTTTTCTTTTCATGCTGACGTATGCTGCCTCATTGTCAGATCCTTCTTACAAAAAAGAACTAAAATGAAGACACAAACATCCAATAAAGGGAATAAAAAACTGGATTATTCAACCATTTTCAAAAGATGCACAATGCATGTGACGCTGTGTACTTTACCTCATTCTAAACATCAGCTTTCTCTATGACCATGTCCTGATGTCTTACCCGGCACTACAATGCATCCCATGAACAAATAGAGACATCCTATAAATATCCGCTATGAAAAAGGGATTACGGCTGTCGCTTCATTTTTTGATTATTTCTTTTCTACACTTGACGGTCTGCCCGCCCCAAAACGACTGCGTTACAAAAGCGCGGTGTGTTGACGTGGCGGCGATGATGTCACGGCCTGACATGTTGCTCCGCTGCGGGTATAAATAACACGTCTGTGACCCGGGCCGCGCGCCGGGGGTGGCGTGACACCAAACAATCCCCCGCGCTCCCTTTAACCGCACACATCTGTAGCCCGCGCCCTCCGCGTCTCACCGCTGACAGCTTGTCGCAGATGTCTCACACGCGAGACGAGCTGTTAAAGGCTGACCCTGTTTCAGCTGCATCGTGGCCACCGCTGGGACTGCAGGTGAGGGGACTGAAGAGCAGAGCTCTGCTCTCTGAGCATTACGAACAGCAGAGCTCTGCTCTCTGAGCATTAAGAACAGCAGAGCTCTGCTCTCTGAGCATTAAGAACAGCAGAGCTCTGCTCTCTGAGCATTAAGAACAGCAGAGCTCTGCTCTCTGAAGAGCATTAGGAACAGCAGATCTCTGTTCTCTGAACAACATCAAGAGCAGCAAATCTCTGTTCCCTGAAGAGCATTAAGAGCAGCAAATCTCTGTTCCCTGAAGAGCATTAAGAACAGCAGATCTCTGTTCCCTGAAGAGCATTAAGAACAGCAGATCTCTGTTCTCTGAGCATTAAGAACAGCAGAGCTCTGCTTTCTGAGCATTAAGAACAGCAGGGCTCTGTTCTCTGAAGAACATTAAGAGCAGCAGAGCTCTGTTATTTGAACATTAAGAGCAGCAGAGCTCTGTTCTCTGAAGAACATTAAGAGCAGCAGAGCTCTGTTCTCTGATCAACATTCAGAACAGCAGAGCCCTGTTCTCTGAACCACATTAAGAACAGCAGAACTGAATGTTTTGCCTCCCTTGGTTTGTCTCCCTTGACACAGGATGCACCATCACGGCGCGGGCCAATGTCTGCAGCACTAATGACGCGAGCATTTGTAGCACGCACACATGGGGACAGTAATAATGACAACACACCAGCTCAATGCACCAGCTCTACATCGACGGGCTCCGTGTCTCCCGTCGACGGAAGACAGAGACGTTGTCTTCTTACCTGCTGGACTTGGGGTCCCAGACCACCACGTCGGCATCAGAGCCCTTGGCGATGATGCCTTTTTGGGGATAGAAGTTGAATATCTTCGCCGCGTTGCTGCTGGTCACTGCGACGAACCGATTCTCGTCCATTTTTCCACTGTGCTGAGGCAAGACAAAGCAGAAGACATGATTGGCGCCTGTCTCACTGCAGGTGTACGTGTCGCACACCTGTGTTGTTTTCTGGGTTTTCTGTCAGCGGTAACACTTACTTAGTTAGGTAATGCCGTAGTAAGCATTTACTGACAGATATTTAACAGTTTAGCAATCAATCACTAATGGTGTTCACGTTCACTAATGGTGATCATTTTAACTAAGGTATTCATTTATACATTTACATTTACATTTACATTTAGCAGACACTTTTATCCAAAGCGTTGTTTAATAGGGTTCATGTTAGGTTTAACCCTAATCCTAACCCCTATAATGTTATAATGTTAATGTTATATAATAATGCTGTTATATAATGTTATGTAATAATGCTTGTTACAACATTAACTAGCGTCAAGTAATGGTTAACGAATGTACCCTCATTGTAAAGTGTTTACCGCTATCTCATAAAACAGGTGACCAATCAACCAATGAAATTTCCAACCAATGAAAAGCCAAGGTTAAATGAATACACATTTCACACCAAGTTGATAGAGAGAGCGCCAGTTCATTTCCGTAGTGTGAGACTCAAAATATTTAAAAATGTCTGACTGCTGCACACAGCAAACTATTTTGGTGGCCCTGCGTCAGACGTAGCCTGCCCACAACAGAGGATGTGAAATGCTTTGTTACACTGCTGGGCTCAGCGATACTGGGTGAGTCAGCAATCTCCACCATGAGGCAGAAAATGTTACCAAAAACCCTCTTCAGCAAACACTGGACTATAAACATTATCAACACCCGTACTGTATATCATTGCTGTTGATACGGGACAGATCTTGTATGCGACTGAGTCAAGCTCAGAAGCTTGGTTTGGAAGGGTGATCAATTTACAAGATACACATGCTGTGCAAGGTTCATGCACATGAAATATGTATGTATACATATGTATACATAACAATGCTTATCACACAAAACCTGAATTACATCCTGTTCATATATGACCGGTTTTCGGTCATAAAACGGGGACACTGTGGTTTAAACCGGCCCAAAACAAGACCAAGCAGGCTCCTTAAGTAACAAAGAAATGACCATTGTACCTTGTATTGATAGCCTGTTGTTTAGATAGACCCCGGTCTAGAGGTTACATCACAGCCTATGAGACAGACCTGAGACACGCGTCTACACATGATTATTCATCAGCAAGCTACAACCTCTTGCCATTCCCAGACCTATGACTACAGGGTTCTTTTACAGAAACAAGGACAGACCCCCAGAAACGGGGCGTCTGGTCACATCGCATGTCGGCTCATCTCTCGAACACCCGAGACGTCCAGCTTCAGCCAGGTGCTCGGCGCATTCTGGTCCGCGCGTATTTACAGGGGATGCTGGACCCTCTCTCGTCTAAGATGCTTGAACTCTGCGCCAACTCCACAGCGTTGGCCAACACCCGCGTCGAAATGTTTGCCACCAACAAACGGCACCGTCTGATGACAACAGCCAACAGCCCCCATGTTGCCCATCGTTGGTGTTTGTCGGGACAGATTGCGGGCAAACTTAGTCAGAGGGGCGGCAGTAGCTCGGTGGGTAGAGCGGGTGGACGGAGCGGGTCGTCCGCTAACCGTAGGGTCGGCGGTTCGATCCCCGTGATCCCCCCTCCTCCTCCGACTGTCCACATGTCGAACCCCACAAATGTACTGACTGTAAGTCGCTTTGGACAACAGCGTCTTACAAAATGCCCCCTTTAGAAACCCCCCCCCCCCCCCCCCCTTCTCCCGTGACACCCGGAGAGCCTACCACGCCCTTCTCCCAGATGACGGACATCCTGTCCTCCACGCCGTTCACTCCGTTGGGGATCTTGGTGAAGTCGTCCTTGCCCAGAGCCTTCTGGCACACCATGAAGGTGCAGTTGTCCGTGCCCGTCAGACTCAGGTCGTCGCTGGGGCGGAGACAGGACCGCATTCGTAAAGCGCCTCCACTAACCCGCGTCTCCCGTTTCACCCATTCAGACGCACATTCATGAACACGTCCATACGCCAGCGATGTTTCTATGCGTGTCTATCGTGTATGTCTATGCCACGTATGTCTACGTCTACATCCGTTGTCTAGGCATGTGTACACACGTGTAGTAAATGTGTGTCTATGTCTCTACTTGGCCAACAGGTCCATGAGGTATCCGGGCGTGCTGGGGTCGGGTCTCAGGGGCGGTCCCATGACGAACCGGGCCGCGTGGGCCCAGTCTTTGTGCCAGCAGTGGGTGCCGTCCGTGCCCAGGCCGGCCGCGATGGGCTCCCCGAACACCACGCGTCCTGTGGAAGAGGGTTGGAGCTCAGCGGTCACCGGCCTTCCCGGGGCCTGGGACCCCGTTCACTGGGACACTGAGACGTCCTTGCTGTCGTTCAACGGTACATGCCGCTAAATTTGTGATTACAATTCTCAAAAGATTTTCACTATTTATGTCTCTCCAAAAAAACGTCTCAGTGGTTGTAACAATAGGATTGTAACAACTTAAAGGTGCCGTGGGTAATATTTGACTGTTGTAAAGAGAGAGAGCAGAAAAGAGCAGAAGAAAGCCCCTTCTCTGCTCCCTCCCTCGCTACGTCTTCCTGTCTTTGAGAAGTGTCGCGTTTCAGGCCCACGTGTTTAACAAGCCCGATGGATTTCCTGAAATCAATCACGGAAGAGATGCCCCGATTGGTCTAAACTCACAACGGTCTCAACCGGAGGCAGCCCAGTCAACTCAAAACAGATATTCCCGCGGCGCACGTCGTTCCCTAATAGCTGACAGATGGCAACAATTAAGCACTATCAAATTGTGTTCCTTCTTTTTACTGTAAACAGTGTTGCGCTCGCTTCACTGTAAACACTGCTAATGCTTCATTCTTTTTTGCACAATCCTGTAAGCATTGTCATTGAAATCCACAGCAGGGAGGGG
>OMKI01003379.1:1184-17286 GCA_900302315.1 Phycis blennoides
TGTGAATTTGATATAGGAATAACAATTAGCTTGCAGGCTAGCAATCATTAGCTTTGTTATTGTTAACAATATAATGTCAGGCAACCTTTGGATTCTATGTATCGCCTGCGTTTTAGATGCGTGTATGTTATATTGCATGTTATAATTGCTTTAACATCCAAATTCTGAATAACAAGCGTGGTATTTTTCAGTTGATTGAGGGCATCGCTAGCTGCAACGCCATATATGCTAAAATGGGCTCTGTCTATTTTCTGGAAATGGACCACTACTATCAATTTGGCAGATAACTACGTATTTGATGTAGCCTATTTTTTGTATTCATACGAAATACGTCTTGATTCAAATGTTTTTAATCTCCGATCATTTATGGGTGGTGCACATTGATAGTCGTATTTTTGTCAAAACACAACTGCTTCACTGACTGTATGTATGTTATTGAAGTGATGGCTGGGTAGTAAATTTCGTTATCACTTGGTTTCAGTTTTAGTTGTTGGAAATCGTAGCTGTTGCCAAAAATTGCATTATTATACAACCTAAAATACTGTTAAGAACACCCTTGGCCAACCACACAATCTTTTCTGGATGTCATGAGTTTTGTATAATGTTTAAGTCCAGTATAATGTTTGAATTGGCTTTCTTTGTGAGGCGAACTGCAACTAGACCTAATTTCCCAATTTTTCCTTTTTTCTTTCCTCCAGCAAATGGTAATGAGCCTTCGAGTTTCAGAGCTCCAGGTGTTGTTGGGATATGCGGGACGGAATAAACACGGGCGTAAACACGAACTTTTGACCAAAGCCATTCACCTTCTCAAAGCTGGCTGCAGCCCGGCAGTGCAAATGAAGATCAAGGAGCTCTACAGGCGGCGCTTCCCCACCAAAATGGTATCGCCACTGGACCTTGCCTTACCCACTGTCCACTCCTCCACCAGCCTGCCGACGGGCCTCACTCAGTTGGGGTTTGACAACCACGGTGCTCCCTCTCCCCTGCTGCCCGTCTCTCTCTTGGGGCCCAAGCATGAGCTGGGACTGTCTCACCTACCCTCTGCTCTGCACCCGGTACACCCTGACGTTAAGCTGCAGAGACTGCCCTTCTACGACATGCTAGATGAGCTCATCAAGCCCACCAGCCTGTGTAAGTCCACAGCTCTGCTTAGCGGTGAAGTGAAGTGATGCCATAATGGTTATGGAACACGCAAAGAGAATTGAAACCACGGACCTCCGGATTGGGTTTGGTGGAAAACCAATGTTGTCTTCGTTGACAGAAAAACAGTGATAATATAACATGTGGTGTTTCAATGCTACTTTGCCTGCATTGAATACTGTGTAATTGCCAAGATCAATACTTTTTTTGATCTAACAATATTAGTCTCGGGTCATTAGAACATAATGATTGACATAATACATTTTCTTTCTTTTAGAGACATCTAACATGTGGTGTGTCACCAAAGCAGAAAACTAAGTAGCTATTTTTATATATATGACATGTTTGTGTGTTATATGGTGGTGGATCTTTGTATGGGGTATTTTCTGATGCCATAGGCAAAGGTAATTATTACAATATCAAATGTCAGCATCAGTCTTGCTCTATCCCCATTTCCAATATATGTGGGGAATACTAATATCCACATTAAACATGAGCCAAATGATCAATATGGTTGTTATCAGTTAACAGGCAATGCTCAAATCTAAGTATTGCATGTATCCAAGGCGCTAGTGCATTTACTATTGCCCTGGAAACACTAAAGAGTATTTAAACGTTAAAGTTACGTTTTCCTCGTACCTGTTATTATTTCATAGTCATCGAGAGCGATAACATACACGGCAAATTGGTGTTTCGATGACGGAAAGAACGGTTCAGTTTCAGTGTAAAAGTTTAGGTCTGAGTGTAAATCTATCTGGGTAGATATTTTGCAGGTCATTCCAGCAGCTTGACAATGGTGTCCCTTGTGTTGACCATGTATTGCTTTTGTTTTACTGGTGCGTTTGTAGCCTCTGACAACAGTCAACGATTCCAGGAAACGTGTTACGCGTTCGCACTGACACCGCAGCAAGTGCAGCAGATCAGCAGCTCCATGTAAGTGAGCACAGAGCACCTCTCTGCTCACAGAGCACTCTGCACAGACCTGCATCAAAACCACCTGCCCTCATTGGAGTCATTGATCAGATATTTATCCAATTATTTACATTCCATGTCGTGGGGGATGCAATTGTTTCATATATTCAACATCAAGATTGAAATCACAGTATATTTGATGCAGTAGTACTTGTGTTTGCGATGTATGTGAAGGATTGTGTAACTTGATTGTGTAACATTCCACTACTGTAGGGACATCTCTGGTACCAAATGTGATTTTGCGGTTCAGGTCCAGCTACGGTAAGCCCCAGAGCGTTTACTCTGTTGTCATTTCTTTTTTTAGCTTCATTTGCTTTTCATGTATTCAGAAAGACCTAAACATCGGCATATTAAAACATGCATTCCTCAGTTTCCTGGGGATTGTAAGATTACATAAATTTCAGCCTCTACCAATTCAGAATACATTGGGACCAGACCTGCATGACATTGTTCAAAACAAGCTCCATAGTTATCCACATATTGATATCTCCACATATTGGCATAGCTATGCAGAAGGTATTTGTTTTACTAAATATATCTCAGGAGCCAACAATCATGTCGCCGTCTGTGCTCCAGATCGGTGATTGTTTGAGGAATAAATTGCATCTGATAGCAACGTGAAACTAAACAAACAAGCGGAAAGCTGAGCTTCTCTGAGATACTCCTATAGATCAGCCCTGTGGCAAGAACATGTGTCGGCCTTCACAAGAACCACATGGTCACAGTGGCCTACTTTGATTTGCTAAATGCAACCCAGTATGTCATGTTTGGTACAGCTTTCCAAAGAAGATCATAGTAATACATTGGGCTTACGTAGCACCTTTCAGTGGTCTGAAGGTGTTTGCCAGTCTGAGTTGACACCTTTGGGACTCGCAGCCATCGAGTAGCTTAATGTTTCTGGGACTTGCAGAAGCATGTATCTGACTTATCCAATGACACTGCCTCTAGATGATTACCCTACACGTTTCCAGACCACTGTGTTTACAGGCAAAACGATAACAATAGGATGTCAGCAGTTGACTACCACCATACCACTAACAATGTGGTGAATATAATTTTAAATATCGTAAGGGTCCCGAGGTTTAAAATATTCTGTATAAGGCATGAAGATGTCTTGGATTGATATAGAATAATGATTGCTGTGGCATCACATATCTCTGAAACGAAAAAATAATTTAACAACCGAATCTGGCGTGTTCCCCTCCAGGTTTTGTTTATCAGAGACGAGCTGTCCCCAGGAGGACCACTTCCCTCCCAACCTGTGTGTGAAGGTGAATGGAAAACCCTGCACCCTGCCGGTGAGTGTGTTGGACCGTTCATCACCACGAAGACTATTCCTTGCCCACCTCTTGTTGTCACTCATCCTCGCCCTGGTTCTGTGGTTCCCTGCAGGGATATCTCCCTCCCACCAAAAACGGAGTGGAACCAAAAAGGCCGAGTCGGCCCATCAACATCACCTCTCTGGTGAGGTTGTCCACCACGGTCCCCAACACCATCGTGGTGTCATGGACCTCGGAAATTGGCAGGGTAAGGAGGCCCAAGGGCTCCAGCAGGGCCCTCATTCACACCGCTGCGGCTCGCATGTGAGGAACGGAGTTCCAGCCACGCAGATGTCGCATGGTTGTTCTTTCTGCTCCTCAGAGTTTCTCCATGGCCGTGTATCTGGTTCGACAGCAGACGTCCACTGTGTTGTTGCAAAGGCTACGGGCCAAAGGAATTAGGAACCCTGACCACTCCAGGGCTCTAAGTATGTACCACAGTTGTAACGTATTGTCAACAACTATTGTCGTGTTATGAACTGATGATGGGGCTGAAGAGTTTCACTTTTTCTGCCTAAATCCATGATACTCCAAATGGAAATATTCACCCTTTTGGACTGAAACCCTTTTTCGTAACGTAAAGCATGTTTCCCCACGCTGTATCACGTTGTTTATTGGTTGTTGGTCTCACATACATTAATCTGCCAACTGTTTTATTCTGTCTCCTCTCGCAGTAAAAGAGAAATTAACAGCTGATCCTGAAAGTGAAATTGCCACAACCAGTCTACGAGTGTCGCTCCTCTGTCCAGTAAATACACTTTTTCATTTGATTTAAATCATGGGTCACAGTGTGTTGCTCATGACAATTAGGTAGCTGAGCGAAAGGCCTTGCAACATAGGGGTTTACAGTTCTTCAGCTGCACAGTTTGGACAAAAACAGATTACACAGATTCATAAACAAAGTTTATGAACAGTGCTTAAAGTTTATCTCTATCCGAGATGCAGATATATCACTATCAAATGTTGCTCTGATGCATGACTACAGTAATCCGGTTAGTTGACCTGTACATATCTACAGTAGCTCTGTACTGAAGGTCTTGTCCTGAAGAGAGTGTCCTCAGCCCAAGGTTTTTGATGTGCTTGTGTGTTTCTTGCCCTCAGCTGGGGAAGATGAGGCTGACCATCCCGTGCCGAGCGCTGACGTGCTCACACCTGCAGTGCTTCGACGCAACGCTCTACATCCAAATGAATGAGAAGAAGCCCACCTGGGTGTGTCCGGTCTGTGACAAGAAGGCCCCCTACGAGCACCTCATCATAGACGGGTGAGCACCCACCCGCCCACCCACTCACCCACTCACTCACCCACCCACTCACTCGCTCACTCACTCACTCATCTCACCGCATAACAAATGGGTGTATTTTGCTCTGTGAAATTTATGACGCAAGAAAAAGCTGTGATTGGTTTTGATTGGTTCAATGTCATCAACCGGCTCTCTGTCCTCCACAGGCTTTTCATGGAGATTCTGAATAGCTGCTCCGACTGTGACGAAATACAGTTCACTGAAGATGGGAACTGGGCCCCAATGAGGTCAAAGAAGGAGGTGCAGGAGGTGCCTGCTTCCTACAACGGTGTCGACTCGGGTAAGACGGCCGGCGTGCGTCTCTCGTTCGCCGAGCGGATGCGACGTTGTTCCGTCGTCTGAGGTTTGTCGTTTCTCCCTCTCTCTCTCTTCGTCTCTTTAGATTCGGGTCGGACCGACGCCTCGGAGCAGAAGCATGGCTCCGGCCACGACGGCAAGAAGGTGGATGTGATCGACCTGACGCTGGACAGCTCCTCTGAGGAGGAGCTGGACGACGAGCCCCCTCCCAAGAGGGCCTGTCCCTCGCTGTCGCCCAACTCTCCCCCTGCCACCAAGGGGTGAGTCCTGACCCCAGCTAGTGCACACTGCTCTCTCAGGGGGCCGTAGTGCACACCGCTCTCTCAGGGGGCCGTAGTGCACACTGCTCTCTCAGGGTTCCTTCCAAGGTTGCTCCCTCGTCCTGCCGCTCCCCCCCTCGTATAATTACGATGTTTTGTCTCACCCTTCTTGCCAGAGTGTTGAACCTCCACGCCCAGGCGTCGCCTGTGAGCAGAGCTCCCAGCATGCCCCCCGTGGAGACCAGCTACATTCCGCCTCCCCCGCCTCTGATTCAAGACTACCGCCATTACTACCACACGCCGAGTGACCTGCCTGGTATGTTTCTCCCCCCGGCGCCAAACACACGCACGTCCGTCTGGGCTTCACGCTCATCGCTGCGTCCCGGGAATGATGATCTCTTTCCAAAATAATGTACCAATGTTTATTTATTTAATTTTTTTATGATTATTACAGATTTAAATTTCTTCTCCTTTCTACAAGGCGACAATCAGGTACCTGTCCTCCCGTACAGTCCCTTTCTAATCGATGGCCCGCTGTGTCCTAGCCCACCTATGTGGCGGCAGCCCCTTGGTGTTGTGTTAACGTGCTGCTCTGCCCCCCCCCCCCAGCATTACAACATGGTGATGGCGGCGGCGGCGGCGGCGTCCGCCTCCACCTCGGAGGACCACGACCTGCTGCTGAACCGCTTCCTGCCGTACGGCTCCTCCCAGATGTTCCTGGAGCAGCCGTCCACGCCGGGCAGCAGCACGCTGGCCGCCACCAACGGGGGCAGCAACAGCGGCAGCACCAGCAGCCTGGTGTCCTCCGGCAGCCTGCGGGAGCGCGACAAAGACAGGGAGCGGGACCGCGACCGCGACCGCGACAGCCACTCCATCTCGGGCATGTCGCGGTCGTCGGCGGAGGCGTCGGCGGCCGCCATGTACGGCTCCATATCTGACGTTATCTCCCTGGACTGAGGCGGCGGCGGCGGCGGCGGGACTCGGACGCCACGCGCCGCGGCCGCAGTGTGTCTGTAAATAGAGGAAGAGGACGTCAGTGGGAGGAGAAACAAAACAAAACAATGCTATGTACAGAGAGGAAAATCTATTTTCAACTTGACTTATTGTATGTATATAAAACCTAGGACAAATCCTGTCAAGTAAGTAAGTTACTTCGATTGATATTTTTCTGTGAATACCGAACACTTTTACACACCTCTTCATGTGGTCCTTTGATTATATTGTACCTTTTGTACTTGGTTTCTACGGTTTTATTTCAATATCTCATGTCAATGGCATTATTTCTATATAAAATGAAGTGTGAGGAACCTTATGTGGGGACACTTTATGAACACGCTATCTAGATTGAAGAGAAAATGGGCATTGGTACACATGTGCAGATGGCAGTTCCCTGCCAAACAGAATGTGTCATGCAGAATGTGTAACGCAGAATGTGTCCTTCTTACTTAACCTCTGTCAAAACTCATTTTTACTACCATCACATTTTTCTGCAGACATTCATGCTGTGGTTTATTATTTTTAAGGAATTATTTATGATGTAAGTTATGTTGGTTGTATGCTGTCTAATAAGCATTCCCTATGTCCCAGGAGTTGTAGCCACTAAAACCGCTAAAGGTCCTACTGTTTCATATCTCTACAGCATAATATTTTAAGCTAACTTTGTTTGCACTGCTTTCTGTTAAGTCAAATAACAGCTGTGTATTTTTCCACGGGAACATCAAATTCTTGCAGAATTGGGATTGACACCGTAGAGTCATGCAGAATGGAATAACCAGGCTTTTCTGTTGTTGGGATGAATGGTGTGCAAAAACATGTCACGACACTTATTTGGGCCATTGTGTACATTGAATTTATCCACTTTATTTGTATTTATGCTTCAACTGTCACAGTAGCAAACGAGTTCTCTCAAAACGCTAGTTACAGTGGGAGAATATTCGATCAGGCTCTGAATCTTTTTAATTGTTGTTGACTTACTGATGGTCCAAATTATCCACCTTCTGGGCCTCCTGAATGCATTATTTGAAATCCACCAGACTTGCTTTGAGTGACATGTGATTTGTAGCACTTGCGTATTACATGCAGTTAAGACTTGATGCATTGTTTTGGCTTTGCATGTGTTTAAGATTTGGACCTTGGGAATCGCCTGAAAACTTTCTTTTCAACTCTGCATAAATTGCGTGGATGTGAAAGGAATAGCCTAATTTTTGTTCAGTGTCTTTGCAATAACCTAAAAATAAAGAATCGGTTAAATGTGAATGCTTTCTTCATAAGTGTATCACAGTGCATTTATGCCCAGAAGATGTCACCTGGCTCTCATTTTCTGGCCTTGGTCATACAGTTAGGATTATTTATTATCATATATATTTTGTTGCATTTATTTGATTTGTGGATAAGCATTGCTGTCATTGTATGATATTTCTTTTGTAATTACATAATGCTATTTAAAAAAAATATTGTTGCTTGACATGCTTTGTACATTTTTCTGTTCCGTTTTCTGTCTGTTTTACTATCCAAGATGTCAGTTACACAAAGGAGGCTTTGATCATTTTGACCCGCTTCAAAGTTCAACTGTGCTGTTTGATATTTGTAAGAATTAAACAAATATATAAAAACACATTTGTTGTTGTGCTTAGATGTGTACCACTTGACATATTTGTACTTGTGTTTTCTTACCTCAGTTTCTACTCCAAGTAGACTACAGTGGCAGCTTTGTATTGCTGATCTGTACTTTGTAGCAGTGAAAGAAAACAAAACATCAGGACCTTTCGGCCTTTATTTTGGTCGTTCTCAGTATTTACATATGGGAATGAGATTTGTTCTGTGTTTGACCCATCCTATGGTACAGTCATTCAAGATTCAAGTCCTTTATTGTCATGTGTCATGTGCAGCATCACTTAGTCATACTGTACAATGAGTACAGTATAGGACGAGGCCCGTTAAATAAAATAAGTACAGTAAAAGGAGATAAGAGCAACTATGTACAGCGCCCCCGGAGAGCAATTTGGTGCCTTCTTCAAGGACACTTTGAGGTGGGCATCGAACCACCAACCCTCCGGTTGCACGACCCACTCTATCCACTGAGCTACTGCCACGGCAGTGAGTGAGTGAAGGACTGTATCAAAGTAGAAATACCTTAATAACAGTGACTACGTGCAGCGAGAAACCACGAGTTGCAGTACAGTCTACCATACAATTAGTCCTCTAAAAGGGAAGTGAAAAGGGAAGTTTCAAGTACCCTGTTTGTGAAACACATATTGTGTGAACTTTGCAAGGGTGTCCACATTACACATGCAGAAGGGAAACATGTATGGGTAGTTCAATAATCATATTTAAAACTAAGCAACAACAACGTAGTATACAAAGTAGTGTACCAATCAGTATTGAGTTTTACAGCTGATTTGCAGGGACGGGCCCACACTGTGGCACATTGGAGTACTGCACTGAACCTTTGTTTTCAACCTGTCCCGTCGCAGAGTTTAAGCGTCAACGATGGGCGTGACGTATTAGCGCGGCGTCGTTACTGACTAGAACAGGAGCTGGCGATGCCTGGATTTGATTTTTCCGCTATTTTGCTCGTTTAATCTGTGAATGGCGCCGAAACAGGACCCTAAACCTAAATTTCAAGAAGGTAATTATACGGATACGCCAAGGGTTATGTCTTGTACATTTGGAACATCAGCGGGGAGTCCTATGCATTGGCTTGCTGAATGATTGGGGTCCTCCCGCCGCAGATAAGCTAAGCTGGTGTTTTTCTGTCTAAACTCCACATTGATATCTTTTTTGGAGTTATTAATTTCACAAACCGTGTGTTCAGCATCCATGTCCATTGGTGCCCGTATGTAAAAACAGCGGGGAAATAACATATCCATTCGTTCCTGGTCCCTTCTAGCATACCCGCTATGCAGCTAGCTCACCAGGAGGACCCAGGCCGTCTGGCTGTATTGTTATATTAGTGATAGGATGTTTGCTTGATCCTCTAAGAGAGTTGGTGGGTTACCCTGCAGCAGGGGGTCTTTCTGAAATGGGTAGTCACGTCATTGTGAAATTCTCCCACTTCAGTTCATTTGGCTATTGCATCTATGTACAATGTATCTGCATGGGTGGTGTGCTGGTTCCAGCAAGGCGTTGGGCACAATTTGGCAAAAAAAAAAAAACCCTCTCCATTTGGTAGCACATTGTCAGCTTTGATCTTATGGTTTTATGCCCGTTCTTACATTAACCTTTTGATTATCTGGCGCTATGTTTAGGTGAAAGAGTACTCTGTTTTCATGGGCCATTGCTTTACGAAGCTAAGGTAGGCCACCGTGCGGTCTCTTGACAATATTGTCATGTATACGGCCCTAATCTGTTATTCTGTTCGTATAGATTTAAGTCTATGTAAACATCTGTTCTCACTTTTCTTTACAGTGTGTTAAAATAAACGTCAAGGAAAAGCAAATCAAATATTTTATTCATTACAGTGGATGGAATAAGAAGTAAGTTTTCACTGTGATTATGAAATACCTTTGATGCAAGCTCAATGTTACATAGGCTGTCTATCTAATATTTTTATTGTGTTTTTTACAGTTGGGACGAATGGGTTCCTGAAAGTCGAGTGCTGAAGTATGTGGACAGCAACCTTCAAAAACAGAAAGAGCTTCAGAGGGCAAATCAGTAAGTTTTTCATTTGATTGTTCATTTTCTTTCCCTTTTTAATTTGCTGGTACCCTGGGGACGTGACACATCAGTGAGCTCATGTTTGATTGGCTCTGGTACACGTGTCCGGCCCCCCTCCCGTTCAGGCAGAACCCCACGGCGGCCCTGGTCTGACCAATCACAACCGTGTATCTGATGTGGGGCGGGTTTGATACAATGATATACAGAGGAGCACCCAATGGGAGCGCCCTTGAGGCATTTTCATTAATGACCAAGATGGCGGCCGCTGATATGTCATAGGTTTGGTTACTCCTGATTGGTTGTAGGTCTAACCATTTGCGTCCAGAGGCATTTTGGTCGCCGCCCTTTGATAACGCCCCATGGAAATCCATAATGAACTGTTCAGTCCATGGACCTTAACTAAAATAATTTCACAATCATCTTTATATTAATGATGGTAAAGCCAGCGCATGCTTGTTTTGTTATGTTTTGTTAATGTGTTGACGTGTTGTTTTGTACAGAGACCATTATGTAGAAGGGAGGATGAGGGGTGTAGCACCGAACAAGAAGATACCTGCAGCTGTGCAGAAAAATGATGTGTGAGTGTTCAGGCCTCTCTGGTGTGATGAGCTCCCTGCCCTCAGTGTGTCCTTCTCTCCACCCACGCCACAAATTCAGCTTCTGTGTTCTGTCATTGTTTGTGTATCACTGAGCCTTTTTTTTTGTTTTTACCCTTTTAGGAAAACCAAAAAGAACAAACTGAAGCGTAAATATAAGTTTTTATAATCATTAGAATAATAAAAATAATACATTGCATTTATATTGGAGTGGACTACAATTGCATCAGTTAACATAACAGTAGATGTTATAGTTTAATATACTATTAGTAAGTACCGTGAGGATCTAGTGAAACAAAGCATTTGGTGTGTAACCCCACCAGCCCCAGGGGCAGGAGAAGGCACTAGCTCTGGGGGAGACCAGGCCCACCCACCCAGGAAGAAGAGGGCACGTGTGGATCCAACCGTTGAAAGTGTATGTATACAGTCAGTGGTCCGGCTGTATGTGTCTCTTCCTGTTTGTCTCTTTGCCTTTTTTTTTCAGTCTTTTTTTTCATGATCTCTAGTAGGCTCCTGGGTTCCAATCTGACACCATGTGGGTTATTTGTATGTTGGGATTTGAAAGGGGGACAAAAATCTATTCAACACAATAATTATTTCCATTCTGTGTAGATGTACTATGTAATGCCCCATGGTTTTGTTCATGGCATTCTTGATCAGTGGTGTTCCAGGGAGTATGTCTGAAACAGGTGACTGTTCCCTCAGGAGGAGACCTTTATAAACCGGGTGGAGGTGAAGGTCAAGATTCCAGAGGAGTTGAAGCCCTGGCTTGTTGACGACTGGGACCTGATCACGCGACAGAAGCAGGTATGACATGTGTCTGAGATTATTGTGTGTTAGTTCATACAGTTTGTACAGTCAAAATCATAATTTTAATAGCTTCTTCCAGATACTGGCACGCTGCCCATATCTGGGCCACGCCCCCGTACCCCCAAATTGAAAGACGTCGTAAAGCATTTAAACACGTGAGAAATTTTATTTGACACTAGAGCGATTTAGATGGTCAACTTTTAGTTTATCATAACCATTGTTACCTTTTTATGAAGCAATATTCCAATACAAACTAATAAGCATGTAACAACAAGTTATGTATTTCCTAACTGTGTGTGTGCACAGCAATAGAGATTTAGTTCATGCCATTTTATCAACACAGACTACATATATAAGTTGATGGTGAAAGCTCGACTGTTTCCAACAGTCCAAACGGTATCTCTCTGTGACCAAAAATCGCCAAATTGGAAGCCAAAAACCCATCAAGAACAAACTTGAACTTTTTGATTTGCAACCAAAAATGATATCTGACCTTGTCATCAAAGCTGTGTTTGATCGCGTACCCAGCATCTGGGCACTATTTTGAAAGCGCACATGGGATTTACAATCATTGGCTCAGTTCTTTTTGCTCAGGACGGTTACTGACTGAGTGAAACAACCCAGGAGTAGCAGCAATGATAAAAGCTGGTCGAACTCTCTAAATGCTAAGGACATGTGCTTCAATGCTTCCTTTCTTATGCCCTTTAGCATAGGGTACACTGGACTGTCTTTTACGAAAGGAAAGGAGATAATGCTGTCCTACAATATCCTTGCGGCCGTGATGTTTCAAAAGAGGGCTCAAATCTCAAAGTTGCCCAATGGGTTGACGTCCACATGCTTGTGTCTGATTGCGTTTGTTTTGGGTTTGTTTTGATCTGGTGTCGCCGACTTGACTAACCTCCTAAAACCGGTCTCTTTGCTCTACTTCCCTTTACTGGCCTCAAATCCTGACTCGTCAGATGTTGTGCTACGGCGGCTAGAGTACTAAACGGAGATGTGGACTCGAGTCATTGTTTTGATGAATTGCGAGCTGAATCGAAAATAAATGACTTGAGACACATCTTGGACCCGGACGTTAAGGACTCGTGACTTAACTTGAGACATGATGACTCATATCAACAATAAGTAACAAAGTAACAAAACTGTTCACCGTTGTCAATGGTGACGTGACGTGTCTGTAACGTCACCCTGTGACCTGTCAGGCGAGCTCCCCGGACGCTACCTGATGCTCTGTGGATCGGTTCAGATCACCAGCCCAATCCCCAGAATATGACCTTGGCATAAAACCACAGACGCATCGAACCTCAATCCCTGTGACGCGTTTCAGTGTTGATCGTATTGTCAGTGTTGCGTCACTCGCCCTCACGCTGCGATTCGATGTCCGTCGTCAGTTGAAAAAGTGTTTGATGTTGTGACAATGCTGTGGTTGAGTGGGAAGGAATCACTTCTGATTGAGAAGATATTAAGAAATAAATAAGCTTTTATAAAGTGATTTGTTTTTTGTTTGGTTATTTGATTAATTGGGACTTGCTTGAGACTTGGACCAAATGAGCTAGTCGTGTGTCTGGTACTGTGGGCTACCGTCTGATGGTCTGGTACTGTGGGCTACCGTCTGGTACTGTGGGCTACCGTCTGGTACTGTGGGCTACCGTCTGATGGTCTGGTACTGTGGGCTGGTATTGTGGGCTGCTGGTCTGATGGTCTGGTACTGTGGGCTGGTCTGATGGTCTGGTATTGTGGGCTGCTGGTCTGATGGTCTGGTACTGTGGTCTGGGTCTGATGGTCTGGTACTGTGGGCTGGTCTGGGTCTGATGGTCTGGTACTGTGGGCTGGCTGTCTGATGGTCTGGTACTGTGGGCTGGTCTGGATCTGATGGTCTGGTACTGTGGGCTGGTCTGGATCTGATGGTCTGGTACTGTGGGCTGGTCTGGGTCTGATGGTGCACTAGGTGCTACTCATTCACTGAAACTTGACGTCATTTTCAGGCGGAATTGATATCTGAATGTATGCTGTGTTGAAGCTTTATTCACTGTGACCCAGTAGCATCCACTATCTCACATGTGTTCTTTCTTTACCAAGATGACACATTATAGCCCTTGTAGTTGTGGAGATATACTGTAAAATGTGAGTAAGAAGCCGAGTGATGAAGAGGTTAATGGAGGGCAGTAATATTGACATTTTCAATTAAATTTTCATTCTCCCAACACATTGAGTTTACTTTCTGTATGAAATGAATGAATAAATGCATCTAAATAAACCCGGCTTTGACTCTGAGCAGAGATTAGTTTTAAGCGTCTGTTAAACTTTTCATCTCATCTGCACTCCGCTTGCTTCTTAAAGTGCTTTTTCTTTGCTTTTCAGCTTTTTCATTTGCCTGCCAAAAAGAATGTGGAAGCAGTTCTCGAAGATTATGCAAACTACAAAAAATCAAGAGGAAACTCTGACAGCAAGTACAAATGTCATTTATTGTTTTATCTTCACCCTTTCTTCATAGTATTTATGGAATGAAATTGAGAAATTTGTGCTGTCACAAATTTTACATCAAATGTCTGCTTTAGATTGCTGTCCTCCCTCCCTACATGTCCTCTTGTCCTCGCCTTGTTGTATTGTGCATGTTGAAGCACTTCAAACATAAACGTGCTTTACAAAAAGTTCATTTTTTTGTCTGTTTGTTTCATGATCATGACCTGATCACCTTTTCTTCCTATGAATGTCAGCCTTCAGAAGATTACGCACATGACATTGTTCACTATGTTTCTGTTTGTGAATATTACATTATGGGGGAACTTTGTCCCCAATGTGCCATCTCTCCAGTACTCTGGGTCAGCACTTTGCACAGCCAGGGAAATATGAACGAATGTCATGGTTGAACTATTACTCAATGTATTTAACTTATGAGTTTCATTAATGGCGTTTTCTCTCTCTCAAATTGTTTGATATTGTATTAATTGTTACATGTTACAATTGTTGCATTACACAAGTTAGGGTCACTAAATGTTCTTGAAGCACTATTCTGCATGTGTTACACATTCCGATCTCTGTTGGGTTACGGAGGTGGAGCAATCCAAATAGAGATTCCTGCTTGCAGATCAATAATGTGATTTTCCTCTGCCCAGGGAATTTGCGGTGAATGAAGTGGTCGCTGGCATCAGAGAGTATTTCAATGTAATGCTCGGCACTCAGCTGCTGTACAAATTTGAGAGGCCGCAGTATGCAGACATCCTGGCCAACCACCCAGATATCTCCATGTCTCAGATCTACGGGGCCCCTCACCTACTCAGACTCTTTGGTACAAACACACTTCTTCAGTTTTACTTGCAATGTGGGAACTCCCAGTCACTGCAGGGCCAAAGTGATCTAGAAACTGGAATGAACATATCCCGCCCAAATGTTCAGTCTGCTCATTGGTAAACATCTTCTGAGAGCAAACAAGTATGCCTAATGTGGTTTGCGCCCGCATAGTTTTCAGCGTGTGCAACTAAACATTTATTCGAGTCAAGTGTTGCATCTCTCTCCTTGTGGTTTTGAACAGTGAGAATCGGAGCTATGCTTGCGTACACTCCCCTCGATGAGAAGAGCCTGGCTCTGCTGCTCAGCTACCTTCAGGACTTCCTCAAGTAAGTCGAGATTCACACGAGAGGGTCTCTTCCTGGTTCTCACCGTTGCTAAACCTGACATTATTTTCCTCACATGCCATTCCAGGTACCTTGTGAAGAACTCTGCTTCACTCTTCAACGCCAGTGACTATGAGGTGGCCCCGCCCGAGTACCACCGCAAGGCAGTGTAGGATCAGTGTTTCAGTGGAGCCAAGGGCGTTGCCTTGGTTACGAGAAGACTTTTTTGCCTATCGAAATGGAGGATTTCACATGAGAGGAACCAGTTGTTAAACGGTCTCAGAAATTGAGTTGTGATTGGAAGCGGAATAAAAAGAAAAACATTTCAAGATCTAAGACCAATCCAGTGAGGGAGAATCATTAACTGTGATTTGGAAAGCTGCACAGAATTGCTATTCCCACATTGGTATGTTTTTGAGTACCTTTGTTGTCTGTTGTTTTTATGACACCTGTATTTCCTGGTTTTTACCCAGATCTTTTGAAAAGAAAATCACTTTGTTTTGTCTGTTTTTCATTTGGTCTCGTTTCTAATGTTTGCTAAAATTGTCATGTTTGCTGTTGTCGTTTTATAATAAAAGTTCTTTTCTTGTACATTTATGTTTGGAATGGTAATTTGAGTTGGATGACATTTCGTCGTGTTATCACAGGCAATTAGCTATATAGGCAAAAGCTTCAGATCTTTGGAAGTCTCACCGATGATCACATTGCCATCGCTAAATGGGCCATGCATTACAACCCAGAGAAAGGTGGTTTCAAGACGCACACTTGGAAAGAAATGGGAGTTCTCCCAGGGCAGTATTCCACCTCAAAGCCTTTCGGTTAATGGCTTGGAAGATTTATGTTGCAGAATGGCTGGATGTACCGGAGCCCCAGGGATAGTGTGACACCTGTGAGGTTTCCCAACGTCTCCTGGCTTTCAGTGTATTTACTGTGCTGACTTTGTCTTTGTTCTCCCCTGGGCTCGGTTGGAGAGGGCTGGAGAGTAGCACTCTTGGCTGGTACTGGTGCTGGTATTTCATAGCCCACTGATTGAAATCAGGTGGTTCATACAGGATATCCAGCGAGGAAGGAAGAAACCCAATAGGCCATTGAAACCCCACCACAAACCAAGCCCTTCCTTTTACACAAATTAGTTCA